>CANUEP010083063.1:0-150470 GCA_947857235.1 Jatropha podagrica | reverse complement strand
GGCATGCTAAATTGTAAACATGTGGATACTCCCATGGACCCAAATGTTAGACTTATTTCTGGACAGGGGGAGTTATTAGAAGATCCTGGTAGATATCGCAGATTGGTTGGTAAGCTAAACTATCTTACAATCACACGACCTGACATATTTTTTGCATTAAGCGTGGTTAGCCAATTTCTTCAATCTCCATGTGATAGACATTGGGATGCAGTGATTCGTATTCTGAGATATATTAAGGGAATTCCCGGCCAAGGCTTGTTGTATGAAGATAGAGGTCACTCACAAATTGTTGGATATTTTGATGCAGACTGGCAGGTTCTCCCTCTGATCGTCGGTCTACTCCAGGATACTGTGTTCTGATTGGAGGAAATTTGATATCTTGGAAGAGTAAAAAGCAAACTGTCGTAGCTAAATCAAGTGCAGAAGCAGAATACTGAGCCATGGCACTAGCTATGTGTGAACTTATTTGACTAAAACAACTTCTTCAAGGATTGAAATGTGGAGAAATTAAAAAGATGAAGTTAATCTCTGATAATTAAGCAGCACTTTACATTGCCTCTAATCTAGTGTTTCACGAAAGGACAAAACATATAGAGATAGATTGTCATTTCATCAAACAAAAGATTGAATCAAGATGTATTTCTATCTCTTTTGTTAGTTCGAACGATCAGTTAGCAAATATCCTTATAAAATCTCTTAGAGGTCTTCGTATTAAATACATTTATAACAAGCTAGTAGCATATGATATGTACGCTCCAACTTGAGAGGGAGTGTTAGAATCTTGTAATTATTAGAGTAGATTGTGCATATATTAGAAAGATACTAGGAGATTATTAGGAAATTATTTTTCTTTTTTAAACTATTTTCTGTGTATTATATATACCCTAAACCGTATATGAAAATTTATCAAGCTGATTGCTTGTTTCAATACTTCTTCTTCTCTCTTTCACACCAGTTCTATCAGATTGAGTTTAGATCTGTCACAGACTTATTATATTTTGAAATTTAAAAAATAAAAACACTAGTTAGCGAATATTGGTTTTGGACTCAGTGTGATCTAATTTGAGAATGTTCCTGTGCTTGAAAGGCTTCTTCATTAGCTGTATGTATAGCACAAGCATGAAAATCGCCTTTATGAATTTGTACTGTATGAGTTGTTACTTCTCTAATGATTCTTAAATAAATTGCACTGTTCTTGTCTTGCAATTTTTCTACCTCTAATCCTGTTTGTGTTATTTTCAGAGTTTAAGTGCTGAGAAAGACAATCTTGACATAGTTCAGCACGAATGGGCCCTACCCAAATTTGAGCACCGGGCTGAAGCTGTATTGAGAAAAATTGTGAGTTGAACATGGCCAAATATGCAAGTGGAAGCTAAATGGTTTATGCACACTGCCTTTCCAGTTCTTTCAGGCATTTTCAGTGGAAGTTTACTGCTTGCTTGAAGCTGATTACGATTTAACAATTTATAAGAATGGTGAATCTGTCAGTATTGAGATTGACTTCTGACTTGACCGTAACCATAGAAGAAATTTTTGATGTTTCACGTTCTAATGTTCTCTTTTCTAACACCATACATCTAATCTTTAGTCTTCTCCATCTGCATGCACTTTGCAATTACATCATGATGGCTTGACAATCATATTGTGCAGTACTTGGTTTTTATTTAGTATTTTTTCAAGTCAGTGAACAATTCTTCGCACCTGTGTACTGCATTATTTTTTAATTTTTAATTTTAAACCTTATTGATTAAATTAAAGAACAAGGCTTCATTTGTTTTCCAAAATAATTTGTTTGGAAATGACTTTTAAATTTTTTATGTTTAGGGTGCTTAGAAAAACCAATTGATGGAAATATTTTCTTGATCAAAGGGGAAATTAAATCATTTTTCTTCAGGAGGAAAATATTTTTTGGGTATTGATAAATTTATTAATTTATAAACACATTTTTTAAGAAACAAATGAAGCTTAAAATGAAATTATTTACTCAAGGATCTGCATCCAGAAGTATAATTTTTAATTTTGTACCTTTCCCTAGTATTTTTAATCAAGAAGATTGAAGTTTCTGGGGCTTCCAGAAGATATCAAAGGCAAGAACAAAAATATTCTTATCAGGAAAATTCTCAGAAGGGTAATTTAAGCTTAATAAAGGGGTTAGGAAACTGACCGAGAACACCCTTGAACTCTATTGTAACGATATTTACCAGGCGGGGTTTTGGTATTACTTGAGGAATCAACATCGTTTTCATGCACTGTCTAGCTTTTTTCCTTTAGAACATTTTTGTAGCACTAGCACTCTTGTTTTGCCCAGCGGAGCAAGTGCCGCTTTCCTTTTGATTCTTGAATTGTGCTAGAAAATAATTCAAGTCTAGTTTTTTTTCAAAGTCTTATTTTGAGTTTCATGTTTCCATAATGTTTTTATTCTGTTAGTAGTGCAGTATTTCATGTCAAGTTGTTGAGATATTACAGCGATGTTTTTAGCAAAATTAGTTCCTATATATGTGAAGTGGGAACGTCGTTGTTTTTAAGAGTCTGTTTAAGTAATAATAGCTTATATTGTTTGATGTATTGTGAGTCAAGGATTTCAGTTAAACAAGAATTCTACTTTTGAAATTTGAGTTGTCTTTGTTATCTCTTCCAACAAGTGGTATTAATTTAAATAGAGAGTGTGAGTGAATATGGTTGCCAACAGAAGCGGATCTAGAAAATTAAAGTAGTGGTGGCAATGTATGAAAGTAAAAATTTAGTGGGGCAAAATATAAAATTCCAATGGATAAATACAAATTAACATAATTATATGTGCTAAAATTAACATAATTATATGTGCCTCATTGCCCCCACCGTAGATCCGCTCCTGGTTGCCAGCAACAATAATTCACATCAGCTCGAAATATTTCAGTGTTCAATGGTACCAACTATCAATTTTGGTATGTGAAAATAAAAACTCTTTTCAGATCACAAGATTTGTGGGAGTTAATTAAGAAAGGTGTTTTGGGACTCACATACCTAGAGCAAGCAACTCGACCAATGGCGGCAAAAAGGAATGAGTTAAAAGAGAAGCAGCAGAAGGATCCAAAAGCCTGTTCATGATTCAGCAAGGTTTAGATAAAGTGATATTTTCGCGAGTTATGGGTGTAGCGACCTTGAAAGAAGCATGAGACCTGTTGTATGATGAATATTAAGGTTCAAGTAAAGTTGTCACAGTAAAGCAGTAGTCTCTATGATGAGAATTTACAAATGCAGCCATCTGAAACAATTAAAAGTCTCTTTGCAAGAGTCTCTTCCATTGTCAACCAACTTAGTTTTCTTGGAGAAGGATTAACTGAACAGAAGGTTGTGGAGAATTAACTGAGATCCCTTCCATCTAAATTTGATCACGTCATTGCTACGACTGAAGAGTCAAAAGACTTGTCAGATTATTCACAAGCTGAAATCATGAACTCACTTCAATCTCATAGCCAACGCATAAATAGAAGAGCTGAAACTTCCTTAGAGCATGCCTTTCAATCAAGAGTTGATTTGAAGAGGAATTCAGAAAGCTCAGGAAGAGGTGAAAATAATATAGGAAGGGGTCGGTGTCGCGGTTGGGGTAAAGGCCGTGGAATTTCACGTTTTGGAAGAGGTAATGGCAGAAACTATAATGGAGGTAATAATGCAAACTCTTCAACTTGTTCTCATTGTGGTCGAACAAATCATGCAGATAAAGATTGTTGGTATAAGAACAAGTCTGATCAAAATATATATGCCATTCAATGTTATAAATGCAAAAATTATGGCCATATTGCTAAGGATTGTGGATCAAAAGGGCAAGTAAATTATGTTGAAGAACCGGAAGCACTTGATGATAATTTATTTGTTGCGTGCTTGTCTACTAATGTTGGTGTAGTGAAGATGCATGGTATTTAGATTGTGGGTGCAGTAATCACATGACTGGAAAAAAAAGAATATTTTGTGAAACTTGATGAGATGATTAAGATAGAAGTTATAATGGGAAACAATGACAAAGTGCAGGCGTGTGGCTTGGGTGTTATTGCTGTCAATTCTGAATTTGGTAGGAAACATATTCATGATGTTATGTACGTTATTGGATCGGCTCAAAATCTGTTGATTTTGGGTCAGTTGCTTAAAAAGGGATACTATGCTGTTTTTGACAATAATGAATGCATGATTTTTAAGAAGAGAAGCATGACTTTGATTTATACATTGAAGATGATAGCAAATAAGATGTTTCCTATCATTTTTTCACAAATTACCTGAATGCTTTCCAAGTTTCGATTGAAGATTCTATACTATGGCATAGAATATATGGCCATTTCAATTTATCCGGATTGCAGTTGTTACATAAAGAGAACATGGTGTTGGGTCTTCCAATGGTGCAACTAAACAAAGGAACTTGTGAAACATGTATTTCAGGGAAGCAACACTGAAACAAGTTTTCTGAAGGCATTGCTTGGAGAGCCACCAATCCTTTGTTCCTTGTACATGCAGACATCTATGGGCCTATGCAAACTCCTTCTTTAAATGGAAGTAAGTATATTGTCCTTTTTATTGATGCTTTTTCAAGGATGACTTGGGTGTATTATTTGAAGGAGAAATATGAGGCATTTAAAGTTTTTAGGCAATTTAAGGCATTTGTAGAGAAGGAATCTGATCATTCGGTTAAGACTTTACGTACTGACCGTGGAGGTGAGTTCACATCCCAGGATTTTTTAACTTATTTTGCAGAAATAATGGAATACGAAGATAGCTTACAGCAAGTTATATGCAACAACAAAATGGCGTCGCGGAGCAAAAGAATAGAACTGTTATTAAGGCTGTTAGGAGTATGTTAAAAGACAAGGACCTATCTACAACATTTTGGGTTGAAGCTATAACAACAACTGTGTATGTGCTTAATCGCTTTCCATCAGACTGTCAAAGAAAAGACTCCATATGAAGCCTGGAAAGGAAAGAAACCAAATGTAAGTCACATGAGGATTTTTAATGTTATTGCGTATGCCTTGGTTCCATGAAAATTGTGAAAGAAGTTAGATGAAAAGAGTAGCAAGTGCATCTTTGTTGGAAGTAGTAAGGAGACAAAAGGTTACAAGTTTTTCAATCCTATCACTAAGAAAATAATTATTAGTGGTGATGTCATTTTTAATGAAGAAGACGGTTAGAAGTTTGAAGATAATGGAGGAGCCCTAACTTCCACACTTGTGGAATTTGAATCTAACGTAGAAACAACCATCTCTTGTGTTTGATTCTCTTACAGTAGACTCTATAATAGATTCACCACCAAAAAAGGTACGAAGTTTGTCTGATGTTTGCACTTCATGTGAATTCACTTATTTTGCAATAGAGCCCACTTATTTTTGAAGATGCAAATAGAAAAGAAGAATGGGTGAAAACCATGGAAGAAGAGATTGCTGCCATTGAAAAGAACAACACATGGAGTTTGGAGGATTTGCCTTCTGGTAAAGAAGCAATTGGCTTAAAGTGGATAGACAAGTCAAAATTAAATCCCGATGGGTCCTTGTAAAGAAGCAAGGCATGTTCGGTGGTAAAAAGATATGTCGAAATTCCAGGTATTAATTTCTCTGAAATTTATGCTCCGGTTGCAAGATTTGATACAGTGAGAATGATTTTAGCACTTGCAGTTGATTTTAATTGGTCAGTGTACCAACTTGACATTAAATCAGCCCTTCTTAATGGAGAATGTCTTGAAGATGTGTATGTAGAACAACCTAAAGGCTTTGAGAAAAAGGGAATGGAGCATAAAGTTTATAAGTTGCATAAAGCACTCTACAGGCCCAAACAAACTCTAAGAGCTTGGTATGGCAAAATTGATGGTTATTTTTCACATAATATTTTTGAAAAGAGTGCAAGTGAGCTACTTTGTATGTTAAAACTTACGGGGATGAGTTCTTAGTGGTTTGATTATATGTTGATGATATGATATATACTAGGAACTCAATTAAAATGATGAAAGATTTTAAGGAGATAATGATGGAAAGCTTTAAGATGTCTGATTTGGGTTTGTTACATTATTTTTTAGGGATTGAATTTGTGCAAGATGGAAATGGGATTTTTATTTGTAAAAAAAAAAATATGCTAGTGATCTCTTGAGGAGGTTAGGGATGGCCAATTGCAATGCTGTCAAGACTCCACTTAACATAAATGACAAGTTCTCATTGAATGATGGAATTGAAAAGGCAAATTAGAAGGATTTTAAAAGCATGGTGGGAGGACTGATGTATCTGTCAAGACTCCACTTAACATAAATGACAAATTCTCATTGGATGATGGAATTGAAAACGCAAATTAGAAGGATTTTAGAAGGATGGTGGGAGGGCCAATGTATCTTACTCATACAAGACCAGATATCATGTTTGCAGTCAATCTTTTATCAAGGTTCATGCATAGTCCAAGTAAGCATCATCTTGGAGCAGCAAAGAGAGTGTTGAGATATATATAAAGGACAATCAACCATGGCATCAGGTATGAGAAGGGAAAAAGCAATGAATTTTCTGCCTTTGCGATAGTGATTGGGCTGGTTGTGTGGATGATAGAAAAAGCACATCAAGTTTTTTCATTTGTTTTAGTTCTAGAGCTGTTTCATGGATGTGAAAGAAGTAAAAAAGCACTGCACTTTGACGTACTGAAGCTGAGTGTCTAGCTGGCACTTCTGCTGCGTGTCAAGTTACTTGGTTGAGGAGAGTACTAGCTGATTTGAAGCAAAAACAAGGAATGCCAATAATGATGTACTGTGACAACAACTCCACAATTGCAATGTCAAGAAATCCTGTGTAACAAGGGAGGTCAAAGCATATTGAGACACGCTACCACTTTATTAGAGAATTAGTTGCTACAGGAGAGATAGAGCTGCAATATTGCAACACCGAAGACCAACCAGCTGACATGCTTACAAAAGCAGTGCCAGAAGAAAAGTTTAAGAAGCTAGGAGTCATGATTGGTGTGCAAACCCTTACTTGAATTAAAGGGAGAACTGTTAGAAAATAATTCAAGTCCAGTTTTTCTCAAATTCTTATTTTGAATTTCACGTTTCCATAATGTTTTTATTCTGTTAGTAGTGTAGTATTTTGTGTTAGGTAGTTGAGATATTATAGGGATGTTCTTATAAAAGTTAGTTCCTATATCTGTGAAGTGGGAATGTGGTTGTTTTAAGAGTCTATTTAAGTACTAATAGCTTATATTGTTTTATGCATTTTGAGTCAAGAATTTCAGTTAAAGAAGAATTCTATTTTCAAAATTTGAGTTGTCTTTGTTATCTCTTCCAACAAATTGCTCTTTGCCCATTCTCTTCACTTTCTCAGTGCTATGCATATTTTCTTTTTTACAGCCCTAATGCCTTATAGGAAATCAGTAATTGTATGCTTCCTTGTAGTGTGCCTTTTGACCTAGTAGCAATAATGAAATATAACTTCTTATGATGTGGCTGCTCATGGTGCAAGATTTCTATCGGAACAAGGTCTAGACATGTCTTAAGGTACTTCATGGACATTACTATCATCTCTTGTAGTTGATCCATGGGAATGTGTCTCATCTTTTTTTATTTCTTTTACTATCCTCTTGCTGCTTCTTGTCGACACAAGATCCTTGTGTTCTAATTTGCATACGATGTTGATGATAACCTATGTTGCATGGAAACAAAAACGAAGGAACATGGAAATACAGAAACGATATGGAGACGGCATTTAAAATATAATTTTGTATGAAAAATGATGTTCTATATAAGCAAACAGATACGATAAAATATTTTTGTCTGGGAGTTTTTAGGCATTATAGATGATAATCATCCACGCCAATTGAATTGCCTTTGATGTCAATATGCTAGAGTGACTAGTGATAAAGATCAAAGCTTGGAACTGATATTGTAAATCTTTTCTATATTGCTTCTTATCATCTCCCACCCAAAAGGACTTAATTGATCCAAAATAAAAATTTAAGGATTTAATGGATCCAAATAAAACTATAAACACTTAATTAATACAACAAATAAAGTTCTAGGAAAAAATTGAATATTCGCTAGATATACTCAAAAAAATCAAGTTTAGCTTGACAATTGAGCAAAGGCGTGAAAATTTCATATTAGTCGTATTGATTTGGCTAAACTCAGTATTTGTTGTATCTATAGATAAGATATTTGACTGTTCATTGAAAAAAAGATGAAAATAATATTTGAAAGGACTTTATTTTCATTATATTGGTCATAAATAAGCTCGAATCTAAATAAATATAATCCATCAATTTCAACATTACTTATAACATATAAGATTTGTGTATGTTTAATATATAGCCTACTCATGTACCATTAGCGGTGAAATGAGCTGAGCCGAGCTTGAGCTAACTAAGCTAGAAATTTAGCTTAAAATTTAACGAATCTGAAAGTTTTAGAATGGAGTTCGACTATAATTTTAAATTCAATTTAAAAATTTTATACTTGAATTTAGCTTGAGGTTCAAATAACATAAATAATGTTTTATATATATATATATAAATTTGATAAGGCTAGATAAGATTTCTAACTAAACACCATTAGACTCCAACTTGGCTTGATTGGTAAACGAGTAGGCTTGATTTGAGTCCTTGCTTGAATTTTTTTTTAATCAAGCTCACGCAGATTGCAAGTGGACTCAGTTGATTTGCATAGCTATGTACCACAACAATTAACTTTTTTAAAATATTTTTATTTTTTTAGTGAATAGATATAAATATTTTTATTCTAATTAGAAAATTAATTTTAATTGATTTTGGTCCATGGATAGCACATAGGACGGAGTGCAAGAACTGACTACCGACTCCAGACCAACGTATGGATAGGGGAAAACGGTGCTTTTGACAATGGTTCCGTTTCAAGAGAGGAAAGGTGTGGAGCCCATATATCACGTGGAGAATGCTGTAATGGCCACGTAAGAAGACAAATGAAGACTGCTTATAAAATCTTCTGTAATCCTCTCTCCACCAATTATCATTCTCCTCCCACGTGGGACATTGGGCCCCACAATTTAATGATGTCATATGATCATTTTTCCTGTACTTTTTTTATTTTATTATTATATTTTAGCTGGAAAACTACTTGTAATTTCTACCAGGTACCCATCTTCTCCACTAAGGTTTTTATAGATATATTATATATTGTGCCCTTTCGGCTGTCTTAATTGATCTAGTTTCTTCTTCTTCTTCTTCTTATCTTTCTCTATATATTAATATTTACTTTCTTTGATTTATATATCTTTGCCTCCGGAATCTTTAACTCCAGCTCGGTTTTAATGACACTTAGCAGAGGCAAGGCCATGGGCGACTCTTCTTCTGCTGCTTTTTATATCCACATGGTATATCTATATTTTTTACAGGTATTCTGATATTTATATGATATGATCAATGATGATGATGATGATGATGATGATGTATGTTGGGTTGGCAGGTGCACCATCTGATAGAAGAGTGCATCCTATTTAACATGAGCAAAGAAGAGTGCATGGAAGCTCTTTCCAAGCACGCCGACATCAAACCTGTCGTCACTTCCACGGGTTACTCTTTTTTCTTTTTATTACCAATTTTCTCTTTTTTAACCTAATAAGTTAAATTTTTTTAACTATGTGAACATGATCGTACATAGTATTTTCTTTTTTAATTATCGTAATTTAATGAGCTACACAACAACAAAAAAGTCCTTCCCATTTCATAAATTCTTTTCTGTCCTACTCAAAATAACTTTTTTTTTTTTATCATAATTAAATACTATTTTCTTCACTTTGAATTACCATATATCTTATTACACTTCAAATCTTTCACTTTGAATTCACTTTTATACTTCAAATTTTTTATATTTGTGTTTTACACAGTATGGAAGGAGTTGGAGAAAGAGAACAAGGAGTTTTTTGAGGGATATACGAAGAGGAGAGAGGAGAGAGCTAAAGCTGAAAGAGAGAGGATGACCTAACATCCATCGCAAAGCCTCAAACACATGATTGCTAAATAATGATCCTTCCACAGTACTAATGGTTCACTCTGTAATTTGCATGGAATTCTAAGGATAGTTAAATAAAAAGGGTAGGTAGGACAGTAAAACCCGCTCCCTGCTGCGGCTCGGTGGTTTTCTCTTTTCGTTGGCTGTTGCATGGACAAAACGACGTCGTACCGCAGCTAGCCATGTTAAGGGGCGTGATCCCACGTGGAAGTTGCAGGGACAGCAGTTGTCCACTTGGCAGGGACAGCAGTTGTCCACTTGTAAACTTGTTTTGAAAATTTTCACTGTTTGTATGTTGTTTAAGGAAAGTGAAATTGGGGACCATTTGAAGGGGATTGCGGGTGTCATTGTCTCGACCCTTTTTGTGTTGGTTTTTTTTATCAATTTAGGTTACTGCATGTATTTTTTCAGATTAAAAAAAAACAAAAAAATTTCTATCCACCTGCCCAAATAATTTTTGCCGTCTATGATAGGGTGTTATTTCGATGGATAAAATTTCAAAAAATAAGAATCAAAACCTAGTTTTATAAATTGAAATTAAAAATTATTAATTCTGATTGTACTGATTTTTATCCATTCAATTTCAATTTCCTTTCAATTTAAAATCCAATCATATTCATATTCAAATAGAGCTGCTATGTCGCATGGAAACATGGAAGGGTGGAAACGAAGTGTGGAAACAGAGAAATGTTATTTCTTTAAAATATAACAAACGAAAACGTGGAAAACACGTAAATATCAAAAGAATAAGATTATATTTATAAAAATAAAAATATAAATTATTATATATATTCAACAATTAGTTAAAATCTAATCAATATTTAATCATATTAAAAAAAATCACAAATTTCATATTCATAAAAGATAAATATTTTATAAATTTGTATTTATTTATATATTTATTTTAATTAGAGAAATGAATTTTTGAAAGTTTTGGCTTTATAAAAATGAGGAGAAACATATTTCTAAATTATTCGATTTACAAAAACGGCCTTAAAGTGTTTTCAACGAGTTTCTAAGTGTTGTTATGCAGCAAATGAAATGTAAAAACCGCGGTCAAAGAAAGTTTCCATGCCACGCAGGTTAGCTGAATTGATTTTACTATAGTTAGTTTGTTAATGAATGAATTAATTTAGAGATGAGACACAGCTCATGTAAGAATTTCTTCATGCATAGCCAGTAAAACCCGGTCCTCCGTGGATTGTGGTTGCATGGATGAAAGAATCATGTAAGGGAGGCGTGATCGCACGTGGAGATTGCATGGAATAGATATCCACGTGGCATGGTCAGCAGTTGTCGGTTTCTAAATTGTATACTAACATCCAATGTTTGTGTTTGGATGTTGTTGAGGAATAGGTGATCAGTTGTCGTTGTCTCGACCCTTTTTGTTTGGTTTTGATCCACGGTTACTCGGCTACGACATACATTATTTGAGAGAGAGAGAGAGATCAGATACGGCCCACCTGCATAATTTGTTTTAAATCATCATATTATTTAATGCAAGTTGAAATACATCAATCACGCCTTAATTAGTGATTAAACACGCCTTAGTTTATTTCTAATTATTTATTGACATTCAAAGTTTTTTAATATTTTTATTCATTAAATTTAAAATCTGCATTTTTAATTAAATATAAAAATTATACATATTAAACTTTATATTTATTTACTATATATTCACGTTCATAGCTAATTCACTCATATATTAATATTCTCAACTTAGTGCAAATCTAATGAAAAACAGAATTTTCAGCACATGAGTAATATGTGTTTATTTAATTAAATATTTATCTTCTGATGTCCATTTATTCTGAAATTTTATCAGGTAGTTCTTAACATCTCAAGGTACTTCCATATTAAATTTCATGAATTTTGGAGTTCATTAACCTATTTAAATAAATTAATTACTGAACCAAAATTTTCAGCTTTCTTATACTGAGTAATCTCCTTCATTTTATTACTATTTTCAATTCCCCCCATTATTTAGTCTTTTTCTTCTAACACAACTTTACTAACATCTTAGGCTATCTTTCTGCAAAATTTTATAATTTTTGAAATTCATTTACATATTTAATTGAACAAAACATAGTAATTGAATTTAAGCAGTCTCATTAAGATAGTTTGGAAATAATAAAATTTATCTAACGTTTACATGTTTAATTACTTTCTATTCAAAATAATTTCTACATATTGAATGATTACTTAACATGTTATAAAGATAAATTATAAACTTTAATTCATCAAAATAAAAATTAAAACTTAGGAAATATAATTTAAAATCTAAGATAGAATTTTTGGATTTTACATCTTTCTTTGCTCCTTATGATTTTCTCTTTCTTCCTATCACTTATTGGAACACTTGTGTATTTCTAATATTTTGTGGTAAATGATTTTAGGGAAGCAGGGTATTTACAAAGAAATAAATGAAATGGAAACACTAAGTTTGAAAATGTAAAATAAAGAAATTGTGGTATTTTCTTTAATACACTTGACTTTTCTTTTTTTTTAATTTAGATGATGATTCACTTGGTATTTTGTGATGATTGATTTCTAATAATTTTTAGATTGATTGAAAGAAAAATATGAAAGGAAGAAATTAATGTGAAAGGGAGAAAATCAAATTTGAATGAAGATGTGAATCAATAAAAATATAATCTCTTCTTAAATACACATATCTCCCTTTTATTAATTAGAGATTGAATTATTTGCTATCTTTTAATAAATAACGGAGAAAAGATAATGAAATGGGAAGGCTATGTCTGAAATGAAAATATGAACAGGTGAAAAGATAATTACTTGTTCAGTACATTTATTTTTATAATTTGGAAGAATAAATTATATATTATGTTGTGCAAATATTAAGCTACTACTTGTAAGAATAAAATTTTTCTTTTATCTCCTTTAGTCACTTTGGTTAAGTAGTAGTCTAGATGTCATTTCTAGCCATTTTATATTTTTATTACTTAACTTATTTAATTTAGAGTTTTATTCCTTTAAATTGTTAGATTTTCTTATTAAAATATATGTATATATATTTTTGTGCATTTATATTATTATACATCTAATAGTTTTAGGATTTTTCTATACTCATCTCTTTAATACCTTACAAATCTTATTTTTTTACATTTCAGTAAATTAATATATACCCACTATAAAATTAGAAAATGATTCGATAATTATTTTATAAAATGTTTTGATTTTTAAAAATCCGGGTATTATATTTTTAGTCCGATTTGGTCTGATTTAAATTTGATTCGGTTTGAATTAAAAAAAGCCTTGGTTTCTTTTGTTTTCTAGCGGTTTAACTTGTAGTATTAATTAGATTAAATTGAGAAATAAATGCATTAATTAATTTTTACATACTTTCTTTAATTGTTAGAAAACTTTCTATATCTATTGATGATCCTAAAATAAGTCATAATTCTGGGAATTGAGATTCAATGTCTGAACTAATAATTAGCATATGTAATTAGATTATTCATTTATCTATAAGGTTATTGGTCCTTTTAGTATTGTAATTATACTTAGCATTATAATACTTAGTAGATATAATGCCTACTATTATCAAAGAGAACCATTTTTACTTAGTTTATTTGGCTATAATTATAATTATAATCATAATTAATAATTAATAATTATACGAGTATGCAATATTGCAAAATATGAATTTATTTTATTATAAATTAGTAATAATTGGAAATACTGTGATTATAGTAGCATTAGAATGGTAATAGTATTTATAATAGGTATAATCATACAATAGAATTTTTTTTTTTTTTTGAAAAGGATATAATAGGAGTTAGTTTTAAGTTTGATTATAATATTATAATTATAATTATAATTATACTAGAATACAATACTGTTAGAATATGAATATGTTTGATTATAAATTATTAATAATTAGAAATTAACAATTATAGTACCATTAGATAATGGTAATTAATAATTATAATCATATAATAGAAGTTAGTATTAAGTTTGATCATAAATTAGTAATAGTTAAAAATTCTATAATTATTTATAGTACTATTATAATAATAATTATAATCATATAATATAAGTTAATATTAAATTTGATTATAATGCTAATTATAATTAGAATGTCTACAATTGGGATGTAATTATAATGAGAATGAACATGACATAGTTTTGGTTGAGAATTGATCAAAACTTACTACATCAAAATTACGTTGTTTTTATGGTAAAATGGTGATTATTATTATTATTATTATATAGAATAATAATAGCTAGTAATTAAAAATTGTTATAATTATATTCAATTATTTGAAATATCTTGACATTGATTAATTATATATGCTAATTAAGGTATTAAATCTCAATTCTTAGAATTATATGTGATTTTAGGATCATCATTCTAATGGATATGGAAAGTCTTCTAATGATTAAAGAAGTATATAAATCAATTAATAAATTTATTTCTTAGTTTAATCAATTAATGCATAACAATCTAAACGATTAAGTTAAATCGCTAAGAAATCACAATTTTGTGATTCAAATCGAATCCAACTCTAATTGGATCAAAATATACTATAAATAGTTTAAGGAGAGAGTAAATGCCATTTTTTGTCACTGTCTTTCCTTCTCTGGTTGAATCGAAATAACTTACTCCTCTTTGTAGGCTTCTCGTAGCCCAAATTTTGTGAGGCCGCCATGAATATCTCAGAAGCCTATAGAGAGGTAACTAACTCTAGTAGTCCCTTCATGGCTAAACAAAGGAGACAACGCATGGCAAATGACAGCTTCAGCTCTTGTAGCTATCCAAAGCAAGCCGGAACTTGTTATCCTCTGTGTCAGTATTATCAAGAAAAAGAGGGTTATAAACTCCCATTTCACTGCGCTTTCCGCTTTCGCCATGAAATAAAGATCAATTTGGCCTTTAAACTTGTTTAGTATGATAAAAAAGATTAAATTTAATCTTTTTACCCTTAAACTTATATAAAAGATTAAAAAGATCTAATTTCACTTTTAGAATAATTTAACCATTGAATTTTATTTTGATTTTTATAAATAAATAATTGATTTAATTTAACATAATTGATTTTTCATCTTTTTTTGTTTTATATTAAGAATACTCATATCAAACTTTTTTAATAATTATAAATATAAATTTAAAATCCATAAAAATATCATTTCTTAAAATATATTAAATTTATTAATATGTATTATAACTTTACTTTATTCAATATAAAAATAATTTCATAAGAAATAACTCAATAGTAGATGTCAATTTTAAAATGTTCAAATTAATATATATTTATAAACTCAAAACCATCAATCAAAATAAAAAGTTTCATATATCATTTTTCTATATTTTATAATTAATTAATTTTTTAATAAATTAGTTAGTTCGATCTTAAATATAGTTTTGATAAATATTTATATAATTATTTTCACATTGTAAGTACAATGAAAAATTAGAGATTAAATTGACTAAAAATGTCAAATATTTTTTTAATCATTTTAGATAAGTTCATGGGTTGAATTACACTAAAAAGTGAAATTAGATCTTTTTAATCATTTTATACAAATTAAAAGACTATATTAGTTCAAAAGGTCAAAATTAACTTTTTCAATTTTATTAAATAAGTTCATGGATCAAATTGAATTTTATTCTCTTTGGCCGCTGTCTTTATTTGCTAGGTTCTTCTCTGCTTTCAGATGGCTTTTGGCATGCCCTTTTGCCTTTTTGGGGTAAAGGTGGGGCTTGCTTTAGGTCAAAAGTAACCTAAATGAATAAATATATTAAGGACATTATGGAGAATTTGCATTTGCTGTACACTGTACACAGGTTGTGCTAGGCACAAGTTGTGCCATTTAGCACTGTCCTTTTTAAAATACTTTTAATATAATAATTTAATAAAAATACTAATATAAATAAATACATTCATATATCACCCTAATTAATTAATTGATTCATGATTAATTAAATTTTAAAATTTTAAATTTTATGTCCTTATAAATATTTAATTTTTATTTTCATTGATAGATTAAAATATATTTAAAATTAAAAATTCATTTAGATTCAGATATATAATTATAGTCGTATATAATAATATCTTCATACTTTTTATAAAAGATATTAAAAAAATATAATTACAGTAGAAAAAAAATAAATAACTATTTTTTATTTTATTTATAGCAGTAATATTAGCGCAAAAAAAAGTAGTAACATCAAGGTTTTTCTGAAATAAATTAAACTCATTAATAATCCATCATCAAATATATATGTAAAACAATTAACAAAAATGTTAGTGGGCAGTTTATACTACAGCACAATGTCATGCTTGTGCTATGCACAATTTTAATAAATATTAATTTTTAATATTTAATTTCAATTTTAACATTTCACTTTTTATTAAAATTATTTTCTAATATTCACATAATTTATTTGCCGATAAATGATTTTAAAACTTATCATATTCAATTTATGATATTAAAATTTTTTATTTATTTTAAATGATAAGAACATCACAGTAGAAATAATAAATCACAATCACAATAACGGTAAAATATTTGAATGAGAATCAATTGAAAGTATAATAGTTATAACTCATATATATGACAATAAGAAATGTCAATTGTACATTTAGAGTGCCAGCGGAAGCCTACTAGAAGAAAATGCCACATGTCATTCTCTAGGAAAAAGAAGCTTGTTATATATATAAACTCTATTGATTGAAAATACACCTTAAATTAAGATTTAAATTCAACAACTAAATAAAATTAAATATAAAATCTTTATTTAGTACCAAATTCATAAACAAGTGATCAAACTATTAGAAAGATAAAAAAATCTTCAAATATAGAGACAAAATAATAATAAAAAAAAAGAAAAAAATAGATATGTTAGAGGAAAATAGATCTGAATTTATTAAGAGTGAACAAAAGATCAACAACAAAAGAAAAAATGAAAAGTAGAGAGCTAATGTTTATTAACAGTGACAGCTCCAAGCTAAAATAGGATGTGATCAACTTAAAAGAAACTATGAGGAGATAAAATATTGGCTTATCATCCCAAACTGCAAAATAAACTAATTAAGAAGACAAATAAACACGTAGGAAAAACTTACATAGAATGGATTCATAGTCCACTTATAATCCAAGCCAATAAAATTACTTCTGATGGTGTATTGGATTAAGATTTTATTATATTTTAAAAGATTTTAAAATTTCATTAATATTCAATATAGATTTTTGTAGAGTCTATTAAAATATTATGGTATTTAATTCAAACTCTTATAAAATTTATAAAAATATAATAGTATTTCAAAAAAATTGATTTGAAATGATTTTATAAAATTATTGATTTCGTTGGATGATAAGGTGTCAAGTATGAATAAAAGAGTCATTTACAAATCTATTATCCAATCCAAATATTTAAAAAATCTTTTAAAATCTAAAAAAGTATTAATCTAATACATCTCTTAATTAGGATGGAAGCAAAGCGAGTATCTGCGAATTTTAAACCTATTCGTTTTAAATCCATTTAAATACTCTCTTAAATACCTGTACTTAAACCCATTTTAAATTTAAGTACCAATTAAACTATTCAAATTCAAATTCATTTAAAATATATTTTTTACTAATAATGGGTTGGGTAAACTAAAATACTTGTATTACTTCTATCCCTATCCCTTAATATGTAAAACAATATATTAATTATTGAATTAGTTTTGAATTAATTCATATGCCAAAAATTTGATATTTTAACAAAAATTAATATCAATGGTGTTGCAAATTTTCATAATTAATTTGATTATTTTTTAAAATTTTTATGCGTTTGATTTCAATTAGATAATGATTTAATAAAATAAAAAAATTTAAAAAACTTTGAAATAGTCAAAGAACTCTAAAATTACAATTTGCATTGTTGTGGCCGAACAACTATACTCCATGAGCTGCAACCGACGAGCCCTGCATCGGTTTTAAATTAATATAAAATTGTCTTTTTATGCGAGCTCTCGCAATTGTTATAGGTCTGGCCAGTGATGATTGCTGGTTGATTATATATATATAAATTTGTAATTTTTCTATGAGATAGTCACTGTTCAGTCAAAAGATAAGAAATCTGTAATTTTCTGATCAAATAGTCATTATTTTGGGAGCACAAGATGGTCACTGATGCTGGCTATCATAGGTCTTACAATGTCAGTAGCAATAAGATTTTATATAGAAAAAAAAATTTACAGAAGATGATGCATTTACTTTTTGATTCCTCATTGTTTTTAATTTTTCAATTAGGTCCAAAATCTTATTGATTTTGATATTATATATAAAAATCACTATAATTTTATTAAAGTCAAAATCTATAAAAAAAATTCACACAAATCTCGTAAAACTCTATCTAAAATTCCAACGGAGTATGTAGAGTTTTATAAAATCCTTTAATTCTATCAAACTCAATAATATTTTAAAAATTTTATACAATATATAAACCTCTTAGAAAAAAAAATAAAGTCTAAATATTCGTTAAAAAATTTTTAATTTGATTATTTTGGTTTGGAATAAAACCATGACCGAATATTGGCAAATAATTTCCTGGAGGCCGCTTTTAAGATCCCCTCTAATCTTTTCTCCACCAATCATAATTCTCGTCTCACGTGGGAATTTGGGTCCCACAATTTTCCACCATGTCATTACGGTCATTTTTGTCTCTTTCATTTTGTAGTACTATCTTACATTGTTTAGAGGTAATTTGTGATTTTCGTAATTCGGACTCTTTTGGCTTTTCTTACTTCTTCTCCGCCTTCTTCTGGCTCTCCTCTTCTGTGTGTTTAATATTTATTTTTCTTTAATTTCTTTTTTGATTCTATATAGAGCTTATTCTTTACCTCTGGAATCTTTAACTCTAACTAGGGCTTAATGACACTAAGCAGAAGCAAGGCCATGGGAGACTCTTCTGCTGCTGCTTCTTATATCCACACGGTATATATATTTGTTGCTGTTATTCTGATATTTATATGATGATGATGATGATGATGATGATGATGGGTTGGCAGGTGCATCATCTTATAGAAGAGTGTATCCTATTTAACATGAGCAAAGAAGAGTGCATGGAAGCTCTTTCCAAGCATGCCAACATCAAACCTGTCATCACTTCCACAGGTTAGTCTTTTTTTCTTTTCTAAAATTTACTATTTTTTCTCTTTTTTAATCTAACAACAATTGAAAAAAGATAAATTATGTGAACATGATCATAACATATATTTAAATTTTAAACTTTCCGAAATCATGAATTTTTTTTTTATGTCCCACTTAAAATTCAAATTTAAGACTTCTTGATTAAAAAAAAGGTGAAAATAAAATTTTATTTTATGAATTCTCTTTTTTCTTAACTTTAAATTGTATTCCATCAAAAAGAAAATTAATTCTATATCTAATTATCTATCTTATTATTAGAATTTAAATTTTTATTTATTTTAATATAAATATGTTAAATAATATATGCACTGATTTTAGTATAACTTCAAATTTAATCAACGAAATCGTTTTCTTATATAAAATTTAACTTTTTTCACAGAAATATTTTTGTACGAGCAATAACATAATCGATTTCAATTATAATGGCATGGTATATTGGGATCATATTATGAGATATTGAGATGTATTTGCGTGTCACAGTATGGAAGGAGCTGGAGAAAGAGAACAAGGAGTTCTTCGAGCGATACACGAAGAGGAGGGAGGAGAGAGCGAAAGCTGAGAGGGAGAGGAACGGCACAAGATCCAACGCATGATTCATAATTAATAATTCTTCCAGGAATAGATATACTAGCACTAGCAGCCAACTGGCTCATTCTGTAATTTGTGTGGAATTTTATGGGTAATTAAAAACCATTATTTAATCTACCCATGTTATGTTATGAAATAAGTCAATGTCCTAGTCCTAGACTATAAGTCCGTATTTCTAATCATTCAGAACTCTATTTTCCTAATTCGTATATATTTGTGGATTTCCATAAATAAGACTCTTTTTACTTCTCTATTTATTTATTTATTATTTTATAACATGTTATCAACACAATTCGTCCTTTATAATTATTGATTATTATGTTAGTTTGATTAATCATGGTCAAATATTCAATTATTTTTTAACTAAATTTAATTAATAAGAAATCCAATAAGTTTACGCTAGTTGATTAGCTTGATTAGCTTACTGTATCCGGCAGTTTTACATGCTAAGAGTTAAGTTGTATGTCAAGAATTAAGTTATATGGACACAAGACATGGTATACGAGAATGTGCAGAATACGATAATTTTTTTAAAAATGTGATATTTATAGGCTTAGGACACACTACACAGGTATACGTAATACATTAATATTTTAAATAAATAAATATTTATAATAAATTATAAACATAAAATAAAATAAAAAAACTTAATTTCTTATTTTAAACATAAAAAATTAAAAAAAAAAAACACATCATTTTTATTAGTAATTTAAAAAATACATTGATTGTTTAGCTTGGCATATAGAGTAGTCTCATATATCTGAGAGCTAAGTTGCATGGATATAGGACACAGACACGAAAATGTACAAAATGTGATAATTTTTAAACAATTAGTATATATGTATACTTAGGAAACACTATATTAAATAGGTAATACATTAATATTTTAAATTAATAAATAATAATTTGTAATCAATTATAAACATGAAATAAAAAAAATTTAATTTCTGATTTCAATGAAATAAAAAATTAAAAAAAAACACATAATTTTTTATTGATAATTTAAAAAAATATTTTGATTATTTGAGTTGGTATATAGAGTAGTCTCATATGTCTGGAAGTTAAGTTGCATGGATACAGAACTCAAAATATGAGAATGTACAATATATGATCATTTTTATACTATTAGGATATACAAATGTTAGGAAACATTATACTAAATAAGTAATATAATAATATTTCAAATAAATAAACAATCATTTATAGTAAATCATAAACATAAAAATTAAAAATATATAATTTCTTATTTCAATGTAATTAGTTAAATTCTAAAAATTATTATTATTATTGAAAAGTATATTAATAATATGTGTGCATTTTTTTATATAGATCATATTATATATCTTTTGTAATTGTTAGTGAAAGACTTCACAAGATATTTAAGAAAGCAAATATTAGTTAGGAATGATAATATTACACAACCCGGTACGTACTCAATAAGATCTGATATAATTTCGGCGAATTTGAATAGTGAATAACGAGTTTAAGACCGGTTCGGATAATATTTTTACTACCTGAGTCGAATTTAGATTGGGTTCAAGAACTCAAGTACTCACTGCCTGTTACTCATTCAATTAATATTCTAAAAATATTTAAAATAATTACTTTTATAAAGAAAATTATATATATATATATACATGCACCGTTTTAATTATATTAATGTTGTAATTATATTTAATATTTATATTATATTTTTTTATTAAATCAAAATTATAATTTTACAAATTTTACTTATTTTTTATTTTTAAAAAATAAAAAATATATTTTTAACATAAAAGGATTTGAGTATTTAAACAAGTAATTATAATCGGATCAGGGACAAGTTTAATTATTAAAAGTGAATTTATATATGCATTTAGGTACCTAAACTTTTAATTGAGTATTTAAACGGATTTGGATATTTATACTGCATTTTACAATCATTTTATTATCTAATTTTATTATTTTTGAATGATATTATAAAATTTTATTTTTCATCTTTTAATGCTGCTATGCGTATCACGCAAATGCTAATAGTAATTATTTTATAATACGTTATCAGTATAATTCGTTCTATCACTTTCTTAATCAAATTGCTTAAAGTGGATTGGGATAACTTATAGCCATAACCAAATTTAAGATTCGTAAGTTTTAATTTATTTCCATTAAAAAGGTAATTCTTTATATATTATTTATTATTATATTAGTTAGATTAATCATGGTTAAATATTCAATTATATTTTAATTAAATTTAATTAATAAGAAATCCAATAAACTTACGTTGTTTATAGTGTTATTGCTCATATAAGATAAAAGATTGAGATGATAGAAGAATACTTTGAAATTATGTCAGACAGTGTGAGGAATTCATGAATTCCTATTACAAATTGTAATATACAATATTACAATAATCAATGGCATAAAACATTGTGCCTTTACATTTTCATGTACTCGATATTACTTATAATATCTTTATATATTCATGTATTTAATAAATAATAATTTGCTTATAATATAATAATTTTATATTGTAAAAATCGGTATGATGACTTAAAAATTGGGTTTCAATTTGTAATTGACAATGGCTAATTGGAAAGCAATATATAAGCTTCTTTTGAATATTTGACATTTTGAAAATGTTATCCTATTCTCATTTATTGATTTAAAGATCTAAATTTCCTTATTGTTTTATTTCATCTAATTTTGCAGTTTGTGATTAATGTGATATGACTTTTGTTTATTGATCTAATTTTTAAATCATCTTAATTTTTATTTGATATTCAATTCATTTTATGGTTTTTTTTATCTAATTAATGTAATTATTTTATTTTGTTATAATAATTCTTATAATGTTAAATTTTATGGCCTTTTTGTATTATGAGCAAGAAATATTATGGATATAAGGTGATAAATATATTTAGATCCAATAGGTATTGGGGATACAATCAAAGGAAGTAAATCGATAATCTAATTAAAATATTTCCAAGGCAATATTTTTCTCCTATTGAATATTTGATATTTAAATATTTGCTTGCTCTTGGAATGATTTAAAAGGAATATATTATGATCAAAAGCTTATCATGGATAGATGCATTTATTGTTGCGAAGCTTGCAAAACTGTAAGTGATTATAATTTTGTAATATTATAAATTAGGGTTTTATTATTATAATTAAATGCTATATATTGGTATGTATAATTCATGTGTATAAATTTTGAAAATTGATTTATTTATTTCTTAAATATATAAGATATTGCTGTTATTATGTGTGGAGCCTATATTAGTCATTGATCTGGAATTGCAATGATATTTATATTTTAAATATGCTCCTGAAGTAGTAATGACAATAATATGGAAATAGTATGATCCACCCAACTAGATCTGATACATTCTTAGAAGTGAATACAATAATATGTGATATTAGACATGAATAATGACAGATATACTTGTTGTGATATAGATGGATATTGGTTACATACTTGCTGTACACCAAAATATTGAAAGCCAATTTGGCTTTAATAGTAAAAGAATTTTTAAAAGCTCTATAAAAGCAAGTGTTACCATCTAAAAGAATGAATTTTATGCATAATTTATTATTCTAAAGATATTCATTAAAATTGATATCATATGAAGATAATGATTGAAATAAACATGGTTGTAAATCAGAATTTTACAAATCTAAGTATTTTATTATTTGGCATAATCGATTGGACTATCGCGATTAATAATGACGCGAAAAGAAAAATTTAATCTTTACATGGATATTTATTGAAGAACCATAAGTTTCTTCAACTCTAAAAAGTTTTTTATGCTTAGTTTATTCTTAAAGCAAATTAGTTGTTGAGCAATCATAAAGAAAAGTTTAAAAGAACTGTTTGTATTTTTTGAAATATATAAAGAGAAATTATGATTAATTTATTCATCATGTCAATTGTTCGAATATTTTATAGATGCATTTAAAAATATAGTTGCATCATTATTATTCACTTGCAACCTAAAGTTTGTAGAGATTACTATCAATATGCAATCAGAAGTTTATAATCCTTGCACATAATAATTTGATTAGAATAAATTTTCAGATTATGCTATTAAAACAATTTATCTTGAGAATAATGATGAATTTACACATCAAGCTTTTAATGATTATGACATTTATTGGAGCAAGTCAGAAAGATTTAGAAATACAACCATTTGATTTTATTCATTCACAATAGCCATGAGATGATCATCTTAGGGTGATCCTTTTATCGACGGATGCTCCCAGTACATTCGTAATATCTGCAGTATGAGATGTATATTTCTAGATTGTTGTTTTAAAAATTGTGAACTGTTAATAAAAGGCTTTCATAAAAATTCTCGTGGAATCAAGAATGGAGTTTTCATTCTTTAGGGCAACTTGTTGTTGCTTTTATTTATGCTAAAAAATGATTTGGTGGAATCGTTTATTAAAGGATTGCAATTAACCGTAAAATAATTATTTTGAGAATGAAGCTCGTTATTTTGGTAGAGGGACATGCTATCATGTATAGTAGCACTTACTCACATTAGGCCAATACCTTATTAAACGTTCTCCCTTTAATAATTGACTTTAGATTAGGAACCAAGTGTTTTCTACCTATAATTTTTTTTTTTTATGTGTCATATGTTCTAATCTTTCCATCACAATACACCAAGATCGGTCTTCAAAGGAGGTTGAAAATATATGTCTAGTATAAATTTCTATCTATGGTTGAAAATCTAGAATTTTTTATGAGACATTTATCAAAGGTTAAATTTGCTAATTGTTATGAATCCCGACGTTAGAAGGAGAAAATAAGCAGCTAGAAGAATAAATTAGTTGGAAAAGAATTATCATTTATATATCTTGATCCTCATATAAGACAATGTATATTTAAAATTTTAAAGAAAATTTATTTATAAAATATTGCAAATTAGTTGCCAGATATATGATGATCCAACATGAGATAACTAGATCTCACAAATGAGTTGCAAGTGCTTCTATTAAAATTGAAGTCCCTGAAAGAGAAACTACTTATACTAATGAGGATTTTAAGTATTGTCTATTGGAGAACATAGATATAGAATTTATTGGCCAAAATAGAATGACGCATATAACATTTGATTTACTTTGTGCAAAATTGAAATGCGGTTATGAGATATAAATCAATCTTATTGCACAAGTTTTTCATAAAGAACTAACATTGATTGCAATGATAAATATCCTTATGTGGTGGATACAATTATAATTTAATGGCAATTCATGTATGCTCAAATGTGTCTAATGAATTAGTGACTAACTATTTATATGCCCAACTTGAAGTAGATATTGATATGAAAATCTCTGAAGGATTTCAGTTGTTTGAAGCATAAAATTAAATTATTGAGTAATTTATTCAATTAGATTATATAGAGCTCTATATAGATTAATGGATGATGATATAAATGAAATATTGAAAAACATTTAAAGGAAGAAAATCGAGACCCCGAGAAATATATTTAAGATTTCAATATGATTAAATGAATCATAATGCATACAATATAATCACATTAGTGATATTTATGGCTAAGAAAATATAATATTATTTTTTATTATATTTTTATTCTATTGTTAAAAGTATAATTCACATATTTTCATACTTTTGATATTTACTCCATACAGTATCATGATTAAGATAATCTATTGATTAGAGAATATTTGTTGTAAATATTTAAGCAATTTTATAGAGATTTGAATATGAATTTGTCATTATTTGATCATGAATATTATTGGAGCTCTTGGAGAGCTTCCAAAGATTATAGATTTTTTAAATGAAGAGTTTGAGATGAAAGACATTAGTAATACAAAATATTGACTCAACTTGAAGATCGAGCATTTCATAAAAATTTTATCTATGAATCTACATATATGAATAAGTTATTAAAGTGATTTTATTTGGATGTCAATGAATGTGAAAAATGCATGTAAGTCACAAAATCTGTGGTGGATGGATGTGAAAAATGCATTTTTGAATGGAGAATTGGATCATGAAGCTTACATGGAGCAACCATAAGGTTTCAAAAATAAGTTTTATCCTCAATATGTTTGCAAGTTGAAGAAGGAACTATATGGACTTAAACAAGCTCCAAGAGCTTGGTATGAAAAATTATTGAGTTCCTTATTCACTATGGTTACACAGTCATGCCAGCTGATTCCAATTTATTTGTCCAAGCTCAAGAAGGAATGCTAACAATCACCTTGGTTTATGCTGATGATCTCATTATTACTGGAGATGATGAGACTGAGATCCAACAAACAAAGGAAAACTTATCAATTCGCTTTCAGATGAAAGAACTTGGAGAATTGAATCATTTTCTCGGATTAGAAGTTGAGCGCACAAAAGGGATAGTGTTCTTATGCCAGCAAAAGTGCACAAAAGATCTACTCCAAAAGTATGGAATGTTCAATGGTAAATCTCTTACTCTTCCAATTGAGATCAACACCAAAGTAAGTATTTTGAAAGACAAAGATTTAGAGGATTCAAAAATGTATAGACAGATAGTTTGAAGTTTAATCTATCTAAAACTAATAAGATTAGATATTGCATTTACAGTCGGAGTAGCAAGCCGATTCATGCAGAATCCAAAAAAAGCCTCATTTGGAAGCAATTCAAATAATTTTGAGATACATTAAATGAACACTTAATCTCCAATTATTTTACAAGAGCAAAGTTGATTGCAAATTGGAAGGCCATTTTGATGCCGATTATGCTGTTGATTATGATACAAGAAGGTAAACAACATGTTACGTATTTAGTCTAGGTTTTATAAGAAATTTCTTGGTGCAGTAAAAAACAACCGATTGTGTCATTCTCGACTACAGAAGCAGAGTATCGAGTAGCAACAATGGTGGCACAAGAGAGCACTTGGTTGGTACAGTTGCTCAAGGATTTGCATTGAGAAATTAATTATCCAACACCGTTATATTGTGATAATTTGTCGACAATCAACTTAGTTGAGAATCTAGTATTTCATGCAAGAACCAAATATGTGAAGGTGCAGTATCACTTCATAAGAAAGAAAACAGTTAAAGATGAGATAAAGATAATAAAGGTGAAGACAGAAGATTAGTTAGCTAATATTTTCACCAAAGGATTACCCAATGCGAAAATAGAAGAGTTTCGAAAACTGCTTGGAATGCTCTCAAGTGAAACTATAAAGAAGTAATTTGTGTTGAGAGAGAGTGTTAAAATTCAACACAAAATTATTAGTTAAAAGTGGAGGTCCAGTTAGACCCCACAAATTTGCAAAAATAAAGAAAGAGAAAAAAAAAAGGAGTCGGCAGAGAAAAACGACAATTGTCCTTTATTGACAGTTTGGCAATATCATTATCATTTTGTACTTGGCTGCTCACCAAGTGTCTTGCCTACAAATGGGTTATGGCGTGAAGGAGCAGCACAAAACAATAATTCAAAAGAAAAGAAAAGAAAAGAGAGAAAAAGTGGAGGTTTGTGTGAGTGTGGTGAGGTGTGAGAAAATTTTTTATTTGAGTTGTAAAAATTTTAGTTCAATATCTAATAAAATAAGTATTTCCAATTAAGTCTAATATTTAATTGGATATTTATTTTATTTTATTTTATTTATTGTCTCTCCCCTATTAAATCTTACATATTCGTAATGAGGATTTAACATGCTACCAATACAATAAGAGAATTGATTATAAAATCGAGGAATTAATTAAAGCTATGTCCTCATCAGCACTTCGTGGGGCAAATCCAAATAGGTAAAAAGTTTTGGAAGGGAGAATCAACCTTTTTAGCATATCCAAATGCTACATCATTTACAATCTGCGAGCCTCGGACTCCATTTTCACCCAAGTCTGCTGGTTTGCTAAAGAAAAATTTTTCAGAGGCTTTAATTTTCCTAACAGCGTTACCTGATCTTGAACTATGAAAGAAACGAGCTTTTGAACTATGAATATCTTGTATTTCTCGATCACTCATACTAGCATTTGGATTGTAGTATGGAGATGATACCGGATGGTGATGAATTAATTTCGAAGTTACTGCTTTGGGTTTGATAATAGCAGTGACAAAGGATATATTTCAAATAGCATCAGCGCCAGTGTCCATAGTAGCAAGTTATCGAACAAATGTGTATATATTTCAAATAATATGTTACAGTAAGTTTTATTAGAATGAATAAAAACAGTTGTACTCAGTTTGAGACCTTAGAGATTTTACTCCTTTTTATCAATCCAAAAGAAAATCTATGATATTAAGATTTAGTGGAAATAAATAAATTTGTTGAGGATTCATAAGTTCGTATGACGAAGCTAACTGCTACAGTTTTGTGGCTCTGATTTTTGAATTTTTTTTCATTTTGAATTTTTTTTTTTTTTTAAGAAAAAGTTCAAGATTTTCAGTCACATAGCTTCTATATCTGTAATATATATATATATATAAATGTGAGAACAGACGGCATAATGAGATTTTGAATAGTGTGTTAATGAAATTTAGAATATATTAAAATAATATAATCATAGTCAATTATAAAATTATATTACTTTACTGCCAATTAAAAAATTATATTTTATTAATAGATTGGATAAATTTATAGAAATTATTTTTAAATAAATATATATAGATAATCAAGCATTTCAAAATTTTAAAGTTTATCCTTTTTTAAATTTATTTTTAATAAATATATATAATAAGGAGACATTTAAAAATTTTTATTATTTATTTTAAATATTTGATTCTATTTTAATTATAATTTTAAATATTTTATTTCAGAGAGAAATTAAAAAAAATTATTAATATTCTTTTTTCTTTATATTTGTATGATTTGATCAGATATATTTTTTTAAAAATATATTCTTTTTATTAATACCTTTTTCTTTATATTTATATGATTTGATTGGATATATTTTTAAAAAATGAATATTCAAATAAAGTATACATAACTAATTTTAAAATTTTATTTTTAAATAAAATGAACATACCTGTTGGAATGATGAAATTTAAAATGTTCAATTTCATAAATTTATATATAATATTTTATTATTATATTTATATATTTATTTATATTGAAATATTTTTTGTTAGGTGATATTATAATATTATAAATAAATAACTATAATAAATTTTAAATAAATGACAACATAAATTGAATAGAAATGTGTGCATATACACATTAACCATTATATTTACATTAATCTCATATGAAATATTGTTTTAACATTACAATAAAATTTAGAATTTTGGGAATCTATTAGTCTTTTTTTTTTTCTTTTTGTCCATCAACATAAAATTTCATTAAATTATAACTTTTCCGGTGGAATAAAGAGCTGATTTTTTAAATCAAACTAATAATTTTAATATAATTTTATTTCTTGTTATATGTTATATTCTAAAAAGAGTTTTATACGTAATAATAATTTTTAATTTTCTTTTTTATTATTAAATTAAATTAGTAATAATTATCACTTTAATTTAGTCAGAGATTTATATCTCTTTGCAATAAATAGATATTTTCTTGATGATTAAATATTTTTAATTTTTTTATATTTTTCTCTTATATCTTAAATTTATTTGACTTAATTAAAATATTTTTTTAATAAAATGGAGGAGGTACCAACTGTTGAATCCGTTTAATATAGCGGTTCATAAGAGCAGGATGGCCGCCGACGACACTGGCCATTATAGGCCTTTCACTGTTGGTGTTTATAAGTTTTTAACCAAAATAATAATAATTTTAAAGAAGATGATGTATTTTTCTTTTTAATCTCTCATTGTTTCTCAGTTTTTCATTTGGCTCTAAACCCATTTAATTTGTTTAATTAGATTGCGAAATTAATTTTGATTGAATATATAAAAATTATTGTGATTCCATCAAAATCAATAAAAATCTATAAAAAAAGCCTCACAAATTCTATGAAATTCTATAAAAAATTCTGATGGAATCTGCAAAAATGTTAGAAAATCCATCAATTTTGTCGAATTTAACGATTCTTTTAAAATTTAACACAATCCTAATCCAATACATCTCTTTATTTTGACTTAATAAAAAAATAAAAGGTAAACATTAAGTGATTAATCATAATTAAAAAAAGAGTATATATATAATTTTTTAAAATATATATATTTTAAATATTTTTTAAAATATTAATTAAATGGAGAATGAATTTTTAAATCAGTTGCGTGAGAGAGCTATTGGCTTTAGCTCCCGAATGTTAAGGTAGGGCTCCCCCCCCCCCCAGGGGGAGAGAAAGGGGGTAACGCACTAAGTACCCTACTCGTAGTAGTGGTAAGTATTGCCTTAATTCCCTTTCAGCTGAGGGAGGGAGCCACCACTGCTACGAGTAGGATACTTTAGAACATATACCCGCTTAGATCAATCTAACTCGGATAGTGAGAATTCTGTTTTCCAAACCCATTACTTGCTATTTAAATCTGTCAAAATCGGATTACCCGCAGAGTAAGATAAAATGGCATAAATGGGCCTAAATGTAGTAGGGCGTGAAGGTTGCATAGAATAGATGTCCACGCGGCATTGTACTAAAAATTTGGAAGTATGTGTTGTACGAAATATGTTGTTAGGGAATGAGAATCGTGGACCATTCCATCTTATTTGGAAAGCATGCTTGCTTGTATGGGGTGAAAGAACACTTGGATAGAAATAAAAGAGAAGAGTACTTTCCCTTTCTCGTGATATGTAGGAAAATTTAGGAGAAGTTAATATTTAAATCCTTTCATCCCCTTCTAAGTCCAGAAAAAAAATAAAAAAGAAGCTCAAGAAATTATATCTTTTACATAAACTAAATAAAAGTCTGCACTTGTTCTTTTCAATCCTGTTACCCGAAGGTCCATGAGTAAAATGACTTCAAAAGAGTTAAATTCTATGAGGGTTCATTGTTTACTAAGCTGGGTATCAACTTACTTCAGAAACAATATATGCTTAAGCGAAAGGTTCTAAATCATAACATTTGCAGCCTGATAGATGAAGAATAAAAAGAAAATATATCAAGTCATGAGATGTGGGATTACCAAATGGACCACAAGTCCAGGTATATGCCGAGAATCTTTATACCTTATCACACTGCAAGTAAACCGTAAAGCCAGTTCAAGTGCTGGGACAGTTCACAGAGTAAGGGCTTTTTATATTAATTTGCCAGTATATAAGACAGTCAAACAACTTGAAATAACAAGTACCTGATTCAAAAGCTGGAAAATTTTATCTAGTGTAGTGGAAGTTTCATCCCTCAGAGAAATTTCATCTTGGCATTACAGTCGCCTAACCAACAACATTGGTAACAATTATAATAATTTGATTATTATAATTAAGAACTATTATTTAGATAGTGTATTATTTGCTTCAGGATTATATATATATAAGTCACACCATATTTAAAAGCCTATTGGACTACAACTATATTCAATTTGAGTATTGCAAGATTCATATAGGGATAATTCGAAATCTTTGATTAAAAGAAAAGGAACCATAACCAGTATCAGTAATAATTATTATAATTTAACTATTATAAATAAGAAATATTATTTAGATAATGTATTATTATATGTATATATATATATATATATCTGATTAGTGGACTGGCGCTATAATTTTTAAATAAATATTAAAATTTCATCACTTAAAGATCGGTTGTCACTTGCCATTGTCCCGACCATTTTTGTATTGGTTTTGATCCCTTTAGATGATGTAAGATCATCGTAATAACTAATGTTAGAATCCACACAATACACGCAAGCGATATTAAAATATAAAATTAGAGATAAAAGCGGGAGGAGAGGATACCCACAAGTTTTGAACTAACCGTAACTATATTCATGTAAAATTTTACAATTATATTCATCCTAAATCTGTTCAAATATCTTTTTAAATATTTGTATATTAATTTATTCAAAATTTTATTATCTGAATTCATCCAAAATTAGTTTAAAATACTCCTTAAATGGGTAGGGTATCTACACATTTTATACTCTTCAAATCCAAATTTATGTAAATTACATTTTTCACTAATAATAACAATTAGGGTACCCACGGCAAAACCGTTTATTATAACAGATGATGGATAGTGGATACCTGGAGTATAATACCTATACCCTACCCGTATCTATAACGGATAGTAATTTCACAATCAATATCCATCTAAAATGCACTTATAACAACCTGTCATTCATTATACAGATCATAATGGTATTCTAAAATATTCCATCACTTTCATCCCCAAATGAAATAATTTTTTATATTATCATTCAAAAATAATAAAGTGATCTTTACATGCATTACAAGATTGTATGTCATTGACATACACTGAAAAAATTACAATGCTAAAATATGTCTTTTAAAACATTCTAAGTATTTCGTCAAAATATGCAATAGCAAAAATCATATATGATATGACTTATATTAAAAAAATATATACACATTATTTCTGCAAATAATAATAACACTTATAACAATCTCATTTCTCATTCTCATCCCATCTTAATAGACAATTTTCATAAAAATTTGAGATTATACTTGTATGGAGAAAAAGGTTCTATTTTATAAATATTTATTTATTTTTAATATTTAGTCTTTTAATATCCATCTTTAAATATCTATCTTGAGAGGAATGGAAAGACCTATTGATATATAATTAATACATAGTTCACTCTCCTTTTATATATTATATAAATTTTAATTTAATTTAATGGGATTATCTTGATGTTTAATCAATTGTGTTAAGATTAAATACATAATGCATCACATACAATGGATTCAATTCAAGTTGACCAAAGCTTGAATAACAATTTATTCAATTTGCACGGCTTGGGTTACATGTATATTGATATATATTTTTTTATTAATTTAATGTCTTTATCTTAATGAGAATATAATTAATAAATATTATTTTGATAAAAACATTATTTGAAAAAATAAAATAATTTATTTCCTTATAATTATGTTAAATAACTATTCTCCTTACACTTAACAATTCAAGAGACTTACACTTAAGATAAATTTTTTCTGCTTTTGCATTTTTTATATAAATATATAGATTTATCTTCGGTATAAATCAGCATATGGTACACAAAAGTTAATCGCTGATATTATGTTATCTATAAAAAAAAGTCATTAATTTTGTAATTTTTTTATAAAAAAAGTACACTATTTTTACACTATCTATTTTTGAGAAACAATTTTAATATTGCACGTGTTTAAAAAAATCAGTAAAAAGAGAAATATTTTGAAAATTATTTTAATAAAGAATAACTTTCAATTTTTAAATAGAAAAATATTTTTATTAATAAACATATAATAATTTACACTCCTTTTGATCCATTTTAATAGTAATAAATAAATGTTTTACAGTGGTTCACTTTAAATGCTTATTTTGCATTTTGACACTATATTAATTAATTTTTTTTAATTTTATCCATATTTATTAGTGTTGTAATAAAATTATTGGAGAGTTTTTAATTTGAAAAAAGTCAATTTAGACACTTTATCATATATTTTCTGAAAATTAATAAGTTTTAACCATTTGCTTAATCTCTACGAAAATAGCAAATATTTCTATTAAGACTGAACGGATGATATATTATTAATATAATAAACAAATGAGTAGTATTATTTGGCTCATGGTAATCAAAGATCATTGCACCTAAATTGACAAAAAAAGGACCTTTGGTTATTTTGGAGGGATAAATGGGTGGAAAATAAACTTAATTTTTATGGAAAATGTATGCATTAAATATACGTCCCCTCAATTAATTATTTTACTTCACTTATCACATAATTAATTATACATGTTGAAAATGATGACAATTATTAATTTTTAATTTAAAAAATTATTTTTGACATCATCATGTTTATTGACGATGGTTAATTTGATTCGAGCTAATCAAAATAATTTATAGACATAATAATTAAATTTAAAATAAATTTTATAAGGATTGTATAACACCCAAGTAATTATAAACTGGACTGGCAATCGAACCAGTATCATGATTGAATCAAAATTGGGTCGGACTGGACTAATTCAACCAAATTTTTAATTTTTAATATTTTGACATAATAATTTTCAATCCATCTTTCTAAAAAAATTGATTTTTATTAAGAAAATCCAGTTTTGTCAAGTTTTATTGAGAAAACCCAATTTTCATCACCGATTCATCCTCATTTCTCAAAAAATTCAATTTATTTTTCAAATCAGTCCAACTTAATAATCAAACCGAACAACTAATTCTTTTTTGTTTAAATGGTTCGACCAATCAGTCCGATCCGATTCTAACAATACTATATATGAATATCCTTTTGACTTATTTGGGATGATACAAAATTTTAGCATATGAATCCTTTCAATAAAAAGTCTAAATTCTATATAAAAATTTTAAGCCAAAGTATGGATCCTACCATTATCCATACTAATGCTATCATAATTAATGTCTCCTAAGCCAAATTTTAAGTCTAAATTCTAAATTTTAGTCGAAAAAATTTTAACTCGATTAAATTTAATTAATTATTTTGTGATCAAATGCAACTTCAACTAATTGTTACTTAATTTTGTTCCAATTTGACTGTCTTAATTTAATTTAGTTCTAAGTATAACTTTATCCATCACTATTTGATTTGATTCCAATTAGAATATTTTACTTTAATTTAATTTTAGATGTAACTTAATTTAATTCAAATTAAATTATTTAGTTAATTTGATTCAAGTGTGACTACTCAATTGTTACTTCACTTAACTTTAGTTTAAATATTTTAATTTAATATAAATTTTAAATATGCATTAAAATTATATCTAGAAAACGTCCAATTAATTTAGCCTGTATATGCATGAATGAGGTAAAAATAAAATAAATATTCTTCATTTGATAATCTCAATTATTTAATACTTTATCTGGAGTTATTAAATGATAAAAAAAAAATATTTTAAAATTCAATTTTAAATTTCTTTTTATATCACGTCTATTAATTTTAAATGAGGGTAAAAATGTCATTTTGGATCACTCTCGACCAAAGACTTTTTCGCGAAACATCAATAGCGACCGTTATCTATCGACACTAATTAATATCGGTCAGCCGCCGCCACTACCACTAATAGAGGGAGATTGGAGCGGAGGAGGCCACTGTGCCTGACTTTTCTTTTTCAAATAAAATTATAGGAGCAAAAAGAACATTGGTATTGACTCGGAGAATTTGCGTTTGACCTTGACTAACTCCTTAATTTTTTAAGTTTTTTTCTTTTTAAAAGTCATAATAAAGCAAATATAGTTGCAAATATTACAAAACAGTATTCTAAGATTTTATTACAAAATATACTTTAACTTTATGGTAAAACAAAAAAAAAATTATTATCTTATAATTAACAAGTATTTATTTATTTATTTGTTTGTTTGATTAAATGTTAAAATAGATTTAAAAACTATATTTTAATTCTAAAATATTATAATAATTAATATATAATTACAGTTAATAAAATAATAAAAAAATATATAATATATATTAAATTTAATAATATACATACTACTACTTTTATTTCATATTACTTGTCATAATATCACATTTTTTTAAAAAAATATTAAATTTATCTAAATTTTTAATAAATTATTAAAGAAATTGATTATATTATCATTCATTTAATACTAAATTTCTAAGAAAACCGTTAAATTAAAGAACTATCAATTATATATAAAGGATAACATGAAAAAAATATTTATTATTCATTAAAATTACAAACATGATAAATATTTTAGAATAATTTATTTTTTCAAATGTGACAAATATTATAAAATAGATAAAGTAATTATTTATACAAATATAATAAGACTAGATTTTCAAGTATTATGTTAATAATATTTTTTATTTTAAGTAGGGAACCCAATCCGAATAGTTAGGGATGGAAAAAATAATTTTACTCAATTATGCATAATAAAACTAATCAATTTCTCTTTTTTAAAAATTTTTACATTAAATTTTTTTTTTTTTTTTTTTTTTTTTTTGCGGAGGCTACAGCCCCTTGCCCTGACCTGCGTAGAAATTAATTTATCATCACTTGTTTTTATTTATTTATTATTTAAAAATTCATAATAAATAAAATATAAGTTCAAACATTATAATATATAAATTTTGAGTTATATTAATTTATTGCTTTTGTTTATATTAATTATATATTAAATGAATTTTTCTTTTCTAATTAATCAGTAATTTAGAAATTTGAGACAAAATGGTTTCATTTAATTGTATGTCTCAACTAATAATTATGAAGACAAAGTGATTTGTATTTATTAGATGTAAAAATTATATAACTTTTTCTTTTACTGAAGGAATAAAGGTCAATTTGATTCTTAAATTTAACCTTTTCAGTTAATTTAATTTTTAAATTTATATAAATAATTAAAATTTTTAATTTTATATTTTAGACTAATTTAATCATTGAACTTCTTTTGATTTTTATATATTAATAATTAATTTAATTGAATTTAAAATTTCTGGTGCCATCAGTGTCACATTCAACTACAATAATTTATCATATATATTTTTTTTAATATTTATAATAAATTTCTGTAAATTAAGAAATTTTTTTAATTAATTTTCAATATTACAGTTAAAGAAAAAAATGATTTGTTATTACTAAGGTTTAATTTAAAATTTGGATTAAAATTATAATGTAATTCATTAATAATATTTTTTATTTATTTAAGTAATCTTTTTAATATTTTTTAAATTTATTTTTGTGCCCCGGTCTAGATTGATATTCCACTTCTTTCTTTCTCGTCTCCACCGCACAAATAATAATAGTGAATGATAATGACAGATGTTTCTATATAATTTAACAATTCACGAGTCCTAATTTAGTAATTATGAAGGAGAAAATGACAAGTCTTCAGTCCAATCTCATTTCAATCATGTGATTGGCAAGTCTACGGTAAACAAATACTCAGAGTCAGAGGACCAGAACCTTTTATCACATCAATAAATTATTGGTGGCTGAATGACATTTATATTTACGTAAAAAAATACTTTACTCACCTCAATTTTTAATTTTTAAAATTACTTTTTGATCTCTAAATTTATTTTTTATAATTTATACATTTTTGATTAAAGATAAATTATCAGAGTGTGTAACATGCGCAGATATAAACAAACATTATTTTTTGGCAATGGATAAATAACAAAAATAATAAGTTTAGAGAGTTAATAAATCATTTTCAAAATTGAGATGACCAAAACATCATTTTAGATAAATACGAGAGACAATCATGATTTGGTGATGTGTATGTTGATTTCTATTTTATAATTTGATTCTTGTCAGGATTTTTTAAAGAGGGATTGATTATTTGATGTTTTGATTTAATGGACACAATGGAGCTTTTTATGCTTAAACATAATTTTATTTTGGGTATTGGGTTGCATGCAGCAAGGTGGTAAGGTTGTCAATTGCACAAGTCTTGATTGTAATTTCACAAAAGTAGAAGGCTGCATTAAGAGAGACATACAAGAACAAGAAGTTCTTGCCACTTGATATGCGTCTCAAGAAGACAAGAGCCATCCGCAGGAGGCTTACCAAACACTAAGTATTGCTTTGCTTCTTATATGTTTTGGTATAATAGTGGTCCATGAAATCCTTTAAAGCAATAGTTGGCATTATAAGTTTAAGGGGGCCCTTGTTGTTATACAGTCCAAATATTGCACTAAAAAAATCAATTGCATAAATGTATAGATAGCGAAGAAACTACACCAATGCATATAGAATTCAATCCCTAGTTATTTAAGCAACTGGATGGAATAATTAACATTAGAAACCAAAAACTGCAGTAGACAACAAAGATTGGTTATCGTAAGTGTTCATTTTGGATTCAAATACTATGTTTTTTTGTTCCTAGTCAATGAAAATAACATTTGTATAATACAAAAATTATTCTGTATTAATCTTTTCCAAGTAGACAAGTTCTTGATAGATTCACAGGATATGTTTCTTAATCTGAACTTTGAACAGTTTTAGATTTTCAATGCTATTGTACTGTGTTTATATAGCAATTAGTTATACAATAATAAACGAAAGTAATGAAACAATTTAACTCAAATAATTAATTACTTGTTCACTCTGTTTAAATATGGAAAATAGATGATACATTTGTTCACGCTGTAGCAGAATGAGAATTTTAATGAAATGCTCTTTGTGCATCTGAGTGATCTAAAAAGGTTTAGTTACTTGTTCACTCTGTTTTAACACAAATGCGGCGAGTTTTGAAATGTTTCTGGTCTTTTTGAAATATGATCGTGTCTAGAAATACAATTCTGATAATATATTAAACTAATTGAAATTTTGATTTCTTTTCTATTAAAATTGAAACCAAACTGAATATATTATAAAGCGAATTGAACCAGTCATTTTGTTTTGGTTTGATCAAAACTCTGTATTTCTTTCTTTTTTAATTTTTTTTACTGATATGATAATTTATTTTTCTTAGGATAAAGGTAAAACTTGGCCAGTATAAAAACAAAAATAGTTTATTCTAATTCGATGGTGGGTTGCTCAACGAACACTAACAAAAAGCCCCAATCACAAACGCATTGTGCTTTTAAGACTAATTATAAAAGAAAACTTTATATAGTTAATTTTAATTGTTGTTCTAATTTCCATATGATCATAGTGAACAAATCAGCTTCTTGTTCAAAAAAATAGCAAACGAAGCAGTCCAGTTATTGTCATTTTGGAGATTATTCTGTAGCGTAACTTCAGATTTTGATTTGAGATTGATCACATTATTCAGTAATTTTTGCCATTGGTTTGGATACTGAATATGCCATTTCTGCAGCTGTTTTTAATGCTGCAGCTGAATATGACATTATTCAGTAATTGACTGGATAATGAAACTAGAAAATCTAGTCTTAGTAGATTATTGTGGAGATTGAGTTTTGAATTCCCTTCAGGAACGCATACATCAGCAGTAACATCATAGCCATTGATAGAATCAGATAATTCTTTAGTAAATTGAACAGCTACAGCTGCACAAACAATGAGCGCTTGTGGTTACGGATAATTCTTTTTGGTTTTTAAATAAGCGCTTGTGGTTACAGCAATGCCCTTCAAATCGAATTGTAACTCGGACTGAACAATGAGCTTCGCGAGTTGTGGGATGTAGTGACCTGCAATTAAAAAAATAGAGTTCATTGCTCGCTCATCAAATAGTTTTAATACTATTTGCAATGAGTTGTTTTTACCAGCATAGCTCTCTCCAGCAATAAAGAATTCTCTCTTTTTATACTCAGGAAATTTGAGAAACCACTTCTGCAGGAATATGAAGTTGTCTTATGCTAAAGAGAAAACATAAATGAGTAAATACCAAAATTAGTAGTAATTATATATTTTTATCATAAATATTTTGCAGTAGGAAAAGCATATCCAAACCTGTGATAGTGTCGTTTACAGAGTCATAGAAAGATGCATTAGCAGAGTAAAAGAAGCCATTTCTGCAGCTGTGATAGGTTCTGCAGAGTAAGAGATGCATTAGATGAATTGGTTTTCATAATGTGATTCAATGAATTATCCATTCAATTGTAAGTCTGTGTATCTGCTGTTATTTTTAGTTGCTAGTACATAACCTACCCTTTTTAATGTGTATATCAGTTTGTGATATGGTTCTAATTATATTTGCAGAAAGGTTGGAACTAGACTTAAACTTGGATGCTGATATCTCTGCTGTCATCCCCCGAACACCAGCTCCATCATGATCAGCTAAACCAATCTGCTATTCATGCACTATAGAACCAATCTGCTCTGCTTCTTTCTCGTGTTAAGATTTGGGGTATGTCATTTACACTAAACAAAGCTTCCTCGCTGCAGTAGCATGATTTGTCATAATTTTTTTGCTGGACCATCTGTCATGATATCAAATAATTATTGAAGGGAAAAGAAAAAAGAATCTTACTTTATTAAATGAATTCTGACTTCAAAATTATTCTGGGAAGCAAGAATAATAAGCTCCAATTCCTAATGTTTGTGCATAATCCAAGTTTCTTCTAGACCTTATATATAGCTGAAAATTAAAAAATAAAGAGGTGCAGATATTGAAAAATAAGCAAGAAACTATTCTTTACCTTTTTATCCATCTTTATATTATTAATGTTAGTTACTGTTCATGTTGCTTTTTATCCCTCTTTATACATTTTGTGAAGATGCTCTGGAACAATAGGAAAGAAAGCAGCTTTAGATAATCTTTTTGGTTCCCAATCATGTACCACCACAGGAACAGAATCTCAGATAAGAGAAGATGGATTTTTTGACTATTTTCTTTTAAATTTGTTGTAACCAATGACAAATCTTCGGGTCTTGGATGTTATTGGAAGAGATGATGGGCTTTTTGGTTGTAGGTAAATGACAAATGCTACGGAGAATATTGTTAGCCCAAAAAGACCTGGAACAAATAAAAGGCAATGGACATATGAAGAAGAGTCTAAGCTTATTGAGGCTTTTCTTGAATTGAATGCTGAAGGAAGGTTTAAAGCTAATCGTGGTTTCAAGAGTGGATATTTTAAAGCTGTTGAAGATTTACTTCAGAGAAAGTTGCCAGGACATGGGATTAAAGCAAAAAGCCACATATTGAGTCAAAATTAAGGACTTTGAGGACTCACTTTAGTGTCATCCACGACATGCTAGTGGATACTAATTATAGTGATCTTGGTTGGAATTCTAAAAGAAAATGTGTCACAGCAGAGCAACCTGTTTGGGAAGAGTATTTAAAAGTAAGAATATACTAGTGTAAAATATATATTATAAATTATATACTACTATAGAATATATATTATAAATGATTGACTAACATTTTTTTTTGCAGAGTCATCAAGATGTTGAGCAATTTAGATTCAAGATTTTTCCATTTTATGAAGAGTTGTGCATTGCCTTTGGAAAAGATCGTGCTTTTGGAAAAAATATTGAAACTCTTGCTGATGTTGTGGAAGAATTAGAGAGAGAAGTTGCAACAAATGCAATAAAAATGTCACTATTGAAGATAGCGATAGCAGTGCATCAATTTTTGCTACAACTAAAGAAGGAGGATCAAAGCCAAAGAAGAGCAGAATTGAAAATATATCAACTTTGTCCAAGGTAATTAGAGAGTCGGCAACAATTATTGGTAATGAGATCGGGAAAGCGACTGATAGGCTTAGTCGAGCATTAGAAGACGTTGAAATCGCTGAAAAAAGATCGAAGATTAATAGTGCATTGACAAAGTTATTGGGTCTTAGTATATTTGAAAGACATAAGGCCGCTCTAAAAATTGGTTGCGATCGTGAGCTAATTGACATCTTCTTTATGATTCTAGATGAAGAAAAAGAAGCATTTGTGAAGGCATTACTTAATGGAGATATTTAACTTTATCTACCAATGGTGGTTCTTTTAATGATATCTCAGATTTATATATGTTCAAGCTTTTAGCTTTTTAGTTTATTTTCTTATATACTGCTAGTTTTGTTGGAGTGGCTATATCCAAACAAATCTTTAATGTGTTTTATTAACATCTCCAACCTATGTGCACTCAAACTTTTAGCTTGTTATTTTCTTTTTTGTATGTTGCTAGTTTTGTTGGAGTGGCTATGAGAATAGTACCTTGATTACTAAATTGTGTTTGATAATATTTGTGAATTTTTGAATTTTTTTGTGTTTGTAAATAATAGATGGTTGTGGAGTGGCAATTGAGATGGTGGGGGTAGTGGTTGTGGTAGTAGTTGTAGTTGTGGTTGTGGTGAAGTGGCGGTTGAGATAGCAGTGACGGTGGTGGAGTGGTAATTGTGGTGGTCGGGTGGCGCTTGAGATGGCGGTGTGGAGGTGGTTGTGTTGGTGGAGCGGTGGTTGTGGTTGTGGTGGTGGTACTGATGATTGTGGTATAATTGTTTGAGATGTGTTTTGATTACATTATATACTTACAAACAAATATAACAATGAAATGATGATTACATTGTATAAGATTTTTCAAATGCATTACCAAACATAGTAATGGAATGTTAATTACATTGCATTGCATTATATTTTTTATTGCATTACATTTTTTATTACATTACCTTGCATTACATTCAACCAAATATAGCCAAAAAATGTTATGAGTGCATCATAATTCTAGATGAACAACAAATAAAAGTAGCATTCATATCTAATAATAATAATAAAGGGTAAAATCTAATTGAATTCATAAATTATATTCAAATTAACATTTAAATCCTTTTATACTTGAAGAATAATTATAAGATATTTAACTTATATTTCCGTCTCACTATTAGGTCATTCTACTAAAAAAATGAGCTGTACACCATTAATTAAATATATCTTTCCGATAAAAAGGGGCCTTTTTGAACGAACAACTTTTAAGGTTTGTTTTAATGCCAAACAAGGGCCAAATAAAACTTATTATTCACTTTATTAATCAAGATTTAATTTTTAAGCCTAAGATTTGGAGATAATTCTTTCAAGAAACAAAATCGAGCATGTAGATCCATCATTGAAAAATATTTTTAATACTTAAGTATGTTTAGTTTAGAAAACAGTGGTTAAGTTCGAGCCATCAACAAGTAGTTTGAAAAAAGAATTGGGATGACAATTACAAAGTATAAAAAGAGAAAATGCGTAGACTTAGTGGTAGATTTGGAAAAGAAATTTTCCGAGAGTGAATTGAGAAAAATAAATGTTTATTTAAAGGGAATTAAGAAAAAGAAAAAAGTCAATTGATTCCGTTTCTTTAACATAGATCTGTCACTACCTGACCAATTATGGATGATATAGTGAAGTGGTACTATAGAGTTGGAAAACTTGATGCCTACAAAATCTGAACTCGTAAGTACTCAATTTGACAATAACAATGCATGTGAACTGGTCGGGACCAATTTGCAAAGCAAACAACTCCGGAAAGACTGATGGCGAAGTGGTACTATGAGCAAAGACTGTAAATGTGTATTGCTTTCTCAGAAAAATAAAAAGACTTGGAAAAATGCTCTCTAATGTTAATATTTTTAGAATGTCAAGAAAATGAATAGACATTATTTACTTACTGCACCTTCTATTTCTAGAGGGTCTCTTAGATAACTTTAACACTTATTACTCTTTGAGGACTGGTTGCATATTAAATTATTGGCCTAGAAAAGAGAAAAAAAATATAAAAAGATTCAAAATTAATGCATCAAAAAGAGTTTTTTAAAATTCGTTGTCTATAAATAAATATTCAACTACATCATCATTCACATTTTGTATTTCACATCGCACATTAATCACAATTCAAATTAGCACTAAAGATGCTTTTAGAGGCTTGTCACCAAATGCTTGTTGGGGAATGATTAAAAATTTAAAAATTTATATTCTAATTTAAAAATTTTAAAAATTTCATGCAAAATAAATGGGCCGAAAAAACAATATTTATTGAAAAATTTTAATATTTAGTAAAAAAAAATTACTTCCTCCGTCCAAAAAAGATAGTCTATATTTTTATTTTGGTTTGTTCTATTTTTTATATTATAGTTAATTTTTAAATTGTCTATTATGTTCTTATTAAGTTCTATCTTATTTTCAATAATTCTTATTAATTACATACTTTTTCCCAAAAAAGTTTTACTTCAAATTTGTATGTTATTGATAGTAAAAAGTTTTATTCTTCCATTTTTCGTCCTCTTGAATTTAAAAAGTCATCAATATTTGTCACCCTCATTAAGTGCATATTTATATTTTCCATTTTATAATATCAATATATATTTATTATTTCAATATAATAATTACTAATATATTACTTAAGATAGGTATAATAAAAAAATTAAAGTAACAAAATTATTTACTAATTATAATATTTTATTTTTTGAATTTATAAAAAAAAAGTAGACTATCTTTTCGGGATGGAGAGAAAATAACATTAAATATTAAAATTTTATTTTTAAGCACCGAAATTTTGTATCTCACTTTACCTCTCATTCATTTGTTTTCTTCTTCTAATTTTTTTTTTTTTTCTTTTCCTAGTTATCTTTTTCATCCTTCTTTTTGTTCTCTTTTGTTTTTTTCTTTCTTCTTCATCATTTCTTCTACTCCCCTTCCTTCAATGTTTTGATTTTTCTTATCATCTCTTTCTTATTCTCAAAAATTTTCTCCTTCTCCTTGTCTTTTTTTTCTTATCCCTCTTCTACATCTTTTTTCTTTTTCTTTTATTTTTTTATTTGTACTTTTTTTTATTAATTTTCTTTATTTCATTAGTTATTAAAGTTTAATTAATATAATTATTAAAATACAATTGGTATAATATAAAAATTAAAAATTACAATTTTTCTGCCTGATTATTTTTCAATGTACCGACCAAATAATTTAATTTTAAAAAGTTAAGTTAAATATAATGATTAATATAATATCAACAGATTACTGATAAAATTAACTATAAATTTTTACAAAATTTTAATTCAATTTTATGACGTAAGTAATTGATTTAGCGATGAATTTTCTATTGTTAAATTACCAACAAAATTTTTATTGGTTAGAAAAAAAATTAGCGACAAGAAATTTACAGCCAACAAGATTTTATTGATTTTTCATAAGTAATTCTAATTAACGATAGAATTGTTAAAGTCACCTCTAGAAATTTTTGTAGGTAATCTTAAGTGGTAATTCTTTCAAGAAACATTTATTTCAATTTCACTCTAATTTAATATTTATTCCAATTTTATCTTAAACTTTAATATTTTATTGCAATAGCACCCTAAATTATATTTAGTACTTAAATTGTAAAAAAAAAAAAAAAAAAAGCTCACTCTTGACACTTAGCTTGGTTTAACTAATACATTTATGAAAGTGAAAAAGTTTGGATCGACAGTAAAGACAATTTCTATTATTATTTTTAATATTTTTAAAATTTTAATTTAATTGATAATAAGTAATATTCAAAATTTAATTATTTGATAGATGAACATCTTTTTTGAAAAAAGAAATAGAATATAATTAATATATTCTATTTTGACAAAAAAAAATACAATTTCTAATAGTTTATAAGTCAAATAAATTGATGGTAGCTTTGTTTTTAAATGTTATAATTATTTCAAATTTTATAGTAAAAATCAAACCATAATAATAATTATATTGTAATTTAAAAAAAAAAAGAGTTCGTGTATCAAATAATTAATTCTTCAAAACTACTTATTATCAATTAAAGAAAAAATTTAAAAATATGAAAAATAATAATAGAGATTGTCTTTACTATTAACCAAAACTTCCTCATTCAAACAAATATATTAAGTTGGATATATTAAGTTAACTCAATTCCAAAGTCAAAAGCCAACATATTTTTTTATGTATAATTTAAATTCTAATTAAAATTTAGGGTGATTTTATAACAAAATATCAAAGTGGAGGGTAAAATTAATATAAAAGTCAAATTGAAATAAAATTACAATAAATATTAAAATTCAGAATGAAATTAGCATAAAAATCAATTCGAAATGAAATTGCAATAAAATTTAAAGTTTAAAGTGAAATAATATATTATGTGCATTAACAATTCATAGAAAAAATAATGTCTAGAAACTCTAAAATGAACTAATAAGGACCAACTTGTAAAGCTTAGTAAGGTTAATATTGAAGTGGTGCCATGAGCAAAGCTTATTGAAAATTTTCATTTGGATTTTCTATCATATTCAAAAGAATGAAGAATGGTCGTTCTGATTCACAATTGTTTCGAATTGTTTTTAACTGCGAGTTTACAAACCGAACTGGAAATTGACAATTACGGTTACGATTTAAAATTGAACAATTACAGTTTCAGTTATGATTCTCTAATGGTTCAAAAATTGATGGTTCTGTCAATTCTCCGATTGATTTTTCGGCAAAGCACATAATTATAAAATAAAAAATAGAAAATATTTTTTTGTTGAAAATTTAAAATTTATGAAATAATTAAAAAAACATTAAGAAAAAAATTAAAAAGGGCTTGGACAATAATTAGATATTGAAATTTACTTTACTTTAATTTTGACAATTATAAATGGGAGAGCTTAGAAAGATTGGAGAGTAGAGAGAAATAATTTTGTGTGAGGATAAATAAAATAATAAATATTTAGTAAATCCAAAAATAACTTTCTATAAATACCTTAAAAACTAGTCGTTATGTAGCTATTATGATAGTTAATTTGGAGATTTCATAAAAACTTTTGAAGTAAAAAAATTTTAGCTTGAACCGTTGGTTTTAATTGATTGAAAAAATCACTGATTACTTTTAGTTCCTACATGTTCTTAAAACCAACAATTCACGGTTCCTCGAAAATTGAAATCAAAATCGAACCGCAAAACCCAAATTCTGATTCCCATCCGAATCAAGTGCATAACTGGTCAAAGCCATCACAGTTATTGGAGGGAAGTGTTTCCTCATGGACTCCTCACATATTAATAAACGAAAACCAAATAATATATTTTTTTAATGCTCCTAACTATATAAATTTGTACTCAATTGGGAATAACTCTCAAATAGGAGTCTTATATTATGTAAGAAATAATTCTGTAACAAGTAAGCTAATTACTTAAAAATTTATTATTATTATTTTTCTAACGTGAATACAAAATATTTCTTCCAAATCCCATAATGATTTTGTGTTAAATCTTAAATTATGATTTAAATATTTTGTGAATTCAATTTGTTAAAATTTTATTTTCAAATGAAACTTTTATAAGTTACATTCATTTATGTCGATAACGAGCTAAGAACTGGTGTCATAAATTATAAATATGGATACCTATTAAAACAAACTCAATACAAATTTTGGTCCAGCCTTATTAAAATGCTAAGAACACCCACGTCAACAACGGCCAGTTTAGACTTCGGCCCAGGCCCATAAGAACCACCCACGTCAACAACTCAAATTCGTTAAACGACACCGTCCAATATTTCTCTCTGACGATAGCCAAACAGCATATTCCCCCTGCCAAGGGTTTTAAACATTCTCGTCTTCCCATCATCATACCCAGGGTTTTAGCCTCTCTCTCTCTCTCTCACATGGATTCTTCGATTGCTAAGCTTCACTGCCCTAACCAATCCTTTAACCTGTCTCTCAATCCCCACCGTCCATCTTTCTCCAAGCCCTTATTCTCCCTGTCCTTCAAAACCCAGTTGACTCCGTTCAAATTATCTTCTGTCAGAGCTTCATCGTCTCGCACTCCACTCTATAAAATATCGCAAACCCATCAACCTTCTCTTCTTCAAACCCTAAACCCTCTCCTCAAAACCACCTGCATCACTCTCACCGCGGCTGCTGCATTATTCTTCTCGCGGCTCTGTAATAAACCCGCAATTGCTGCGCCTACCACCGCGCCTGCCACTGTAGAGCCCGCCAAGGAATCGTCGAATGAGAATTTATCGTTTGAAGAACAAGAAAGAGCTCTTGAGGAGCACTTGAGTCGAAATCCGGAGGATACTGAAGCTTTACGATCTCTTATGGAGGTTAGGATCAAGTCGAGGAAGCTTCTAGGAGCAATTGAAGTTGTTGACCGTTTGATTGAGCTTGAGCCCAATGAGGATGAATGGCCATTGCTGAAAGCTCAAATTTATAGTTACAGTGGAGAATTTGAATTGGCGAGGAAAGGGTTTGAAGAAATATTGGAGAAAGATCCTCTTCGTGTTGAGGCTTATCATGGGTTAGTAATGGCAAATTCTGAATCTGGCGATTCATTAGATGAGGTGTTAAAAAGAATTGAAGTTGCTATGGATAAATGTAAGAAGGAGAAGAAGAAGTCTGATTTGAGGGATTTTAAGTTGTTAATGGCGCAAATTAGAGTTATGGAGGAGAAATATATTGATGCTCTTAAAGTTTATGAGGAATTGGTGAAGGAGGAGCCAAGGGATTTTAGGCCTTATTTGTGTCAAGGAATTATATACACTTTGATGAGGAAGAAGGATGAGGCAGAGAAAAAATTTGAGCAGTTTAGGAAGCTTGTGCCTAAGAATCATCCATACAGGGAGTTTTTCCTTGATAACATGTTTGCAACAAAGTTCTTCTCGGAGAAAGTCCAAAGGGAAGGAGCTGGTTCGAGTAGCTAAAACGAATGGAAAATGAATTTAGGTGAGAGGATAAGAGTAGTTTTTCTTTTTTTTCTCCCTTTATTTTTGTCTCTGTTTTTGTTAAATTCCTTGGATATTAGTTCTATAAAGACTTCACTTTGCATGCTAGTTACAAGTAGTCTCAGTGAATGTTTAATGTTTGTTTGGATGGCTATTTGATGCTTTGTTTAGTAGAAAGTAGTAGAGAATTGGATATGATTGTTATATAGACTTTGAAATGGTTATATTTTGTTTAGACCATTTGATTTTCACTTAAGGTGCAGCTTTCATTTATGCATTGAATAATTGTTAATTTGTGATTGATTTGTTGTGACATGGAAATACAACAGGCTTAACTGTATTCTATGTCTAAATGTATGTGCAAATGTGTCATTTTAGAAAAAGCTTGTTAACCTACGTATTTTAAATTGATTGCACGATTTAGAAGTTTCTATTGCTTCATTTTTTACACGTTCTAACTTTTACCCCAAGTAATAGGCTTTACACACATTTTCTTTGAGATATTCAGAAACCTCCCATGGGTTCACCTTGAGTGCAAATAAGTTGAAATAATGGGAGGAAGCACCTATGCCTTCAGTTGTGTTCTTGGTTTGATACTTCAGTCATGTTGGGGGATATTGGCATCATCTTTTGAACCTGAGTTTTGTTTTCATTTGCCCACTAGCCTTTTGTTAACTGAGAGCTCACCTGCTTTGATCCAAGTTCATGAACTGCAAGATATTTGATATCACCTATCATTTGTAGTTCTCCCTCAGCTGAATTCAACAAAAAGAACTTTTCATCTTGTGGTAGTCTCTTTCTGATTTGCCATAGTAGGAGGAAGTGATAGCACTCCCTGCCCCTTATAACAATTAGTTAAGAATGTAACATTGTCCTGATTGCTTCTTTTCTTCAATTTAAGGAATTCATGTGCTACTATTGCGCAGTTAAAGATTTATGAAGGCTGAGAATATTACGCCACTTTTTATTTTCTTTCTACCGGAAATCCTTGCTTCCCTTTATTTGGCTTCAATCAAACCCCACCCCTATGCCACAATTTAGCGTCAATAACATTTTTATTGGAATGAAATTATTGTTATCATATGAGTCTTTATGTGAGAGCATTGTATTTTGATTTATAATATGGAGGGCTGTAGAAGTAGATCAATTTGTTGAATAGATCTAAACAAAATTTTGGAGTAAATTTTTTTCTGGAAGAGAAACTTTCAGACATGAAACTTATGTTCTACGTTTTATGAAGGAATTTATATGGTTGCTTTGGAATAGAAAAGGAACCTCTGTAAATGCTTAAAGAGGATAGTGAGGTCTAGGGAATCTCTGTACTCTGACACCAACGTTTTGACTTTGTATATGACTGTAATTGCTTTTTGTTTCCAGCAATTAGTCTTCAGATTGAGGTCTTTCACCATCTTTAAACTCGGGAAAAAGCTGAATGCAGAAGTTTGGAATCTAATGTCCTTTTGTCCCTGTTGAAAAAAATTTTGATGATCATGTTGCTTTGATAAGGTAAATTTTGTATCATATATTCTCTTAAATGTTTCATTAGCCTTAAGGGTTGTTTAGATGGAGATTATTTAGGGCTAAGCTAAGCTAGGATAAGGTCAAATTATTGGCTTGTTTGAAAAGACGTTTTAGAGGGGAGGTGTTTTGGTAGTTAGTTATTTGAGGGGTAACCCATTTTTCAACCCCCAAATTGGGAGATTGGGGAGGTTTAAACATTTTAATTTTCCATATTATTCATTTTTACAATTGAGAACCCACAATTCCCCCCCTTCGTTATTTCTTTTATTTTCTCTCCCTCTTTCTAACTAATATAAAATATTTAATTTAGGAAGAATTAATTTAGTATCAATAAATTAATACTCTATCAGAAAAAATAATTTCAATCATTTCATATATCTAAAAATAACAACTTTAATGAGAAGGATGTTTTTGTAATATTCATGCAAACCAAATAATGCTTTATTAAACCTTTGTCCCAAACATAAAAAAGACCACTACATTGTCTTGTTGTACCTTATCTCACCTCACTTTCATAAAACTTCCCTCTCTCCTTCCAAACAAAGTCTTAGGTGGTCAATATCTTCTCACTGTAACTGAAGGGTTTTACAGGTTTTATTGAATTTCTGTTTGGTTAGCTTGCTAATGCCTTTTAGCAAGTTAACCAAAAAGGCCTTAGCAAATGAAGTATTGTAATTAGGTAATGTTTAGCTTGAATGTGATTTTTTTTTTTTTTTATTAAGAACATGAAAGGCTTAAAGAATTGATGATTTGGAGCTTCTGATTAGATTCAACTGGTTGTGACACTAGCCTTCATGATGGGGTTGAATTGCTTGTTGCTCGCTGGTGGTGACTAATTACTATAGCTTGTTTTGTTTTCGTAATTTGCCATCCATTTATTTTTATTTTTCTATGTCCTTCTATTGAAGAAGTAGTCTGTGTTACACAGTGAAAAAAAAGCAAATTTATTATCATATAGCAGTGCTCTGTCAGTTTATCTGTTGATTCAATTTTTGTTGTCTGGTAAAAAGGCACATTGGTAAGGTACCTGCATTCTTCATAATTGAGAACGTACTCTGCTTGCTTGGGTTAGATGGTGGTGAATCTATGTTTGAAAGAAATTTGCAGGTTTAAGAGCAAATTGGCCTGCAGTTTGAAAGCTGGGATTTCTAGCAGGTGGTAATTTATCTCTTATGCTCAGAAATGGTTGGAAATGATTAAATATATTTTTAACTCATGGTTTTTGAATCACTGCAATTTGTGTATGTTCTATTTATAACGAATGAATTGTTGATGAACATTTCAATTTTATTTTGAAATAAAAATATGCAATGGTTACTGTATAAAATTTTAATTGAGGATTTTGAAGTTGATCTTTTTAGTCGTCAATATTGATTTTTCGATTTCTAACCAACAATCAATTTAAAAAATTTTAGTTGTCAATTGCTTAAAAATTATATTTTCTTCTACATGGAAAGATAGTTCACTATTCCTTTTATGGAAGTTCCAAAATGCATATCGTATTCTCTCACGTCAAATTTATAGAATTGATTTTTTTTTTTTCTATTAATTCTTTGATTTGATGTGTGTTTGTTTTTTTGTTTTTTTTTTCTTTGAAGTTGAATATTCACCATTTTGATAGCTGCTCTCAATTAAGTTTGAAATTATGATTCCATTTGTTAGTATTTATATTATTTTTTAACTTTATTAGTCTTATTTGGATAATTACTATTAAAATTATGTTGTTTAAAATTAATATTTCTTTATCATTTTATTTACAGTCATTTAAATTACTGCCATTTTACTTATCAATTTAACTGCTATTAGCGCGAATGAACAATTAAATTAAATAGATTTTTATAAAATATAAAAGGAAAAGGGAAAATATTGAAAAAAATAAATATGAGTTGGTAAAATATTTCTTTAGCACGAATATAAAATTCACTATTGTATTTTGTAATTTGCAAGGCCTTGAATTTTGTTATTGAATTTATAAATTGTGGTAGCGTTGCACATCCTTCACGCTAATAATAATGTTTTATACGCAAAATATTAGTTTCATGCGGTGTTAAGATAATTTGTAGAATAATAATTTTTATATTTTTTAACTATTTTGTAGGTGTTTAATTAATTTAATTTTTTAAATTAAAATATTCAATAAAATAATTTTATAAATTAAAATATTTAATATATATAATTTTATAAATTAAAATATTGATGTGTGAAAGACAAAAAAAAAGTTGAAAATCATGCATTGGGATGGGAGACAGAAGTCATTGAGATTTTGGAAATTAAAATACTTTTAGAGATTTTTGAAATTAAAACATTTTTAGAATAAAGGTAAATTTGATTACTGTATTAGGATAAAAAAAAATCAGATTTATTCTTTTGAATTAATCTAATTCATGAATTTATATGAAATGATTAAAAAGATTTTATTGTATTTTTTATCAATTCAATTTTTTAAATTTATTTAAAATAATTAAAAAAATCAAATTTATATTTAGAGTCAATTTAACCATTAATTATTTATTATAGTGAAAATCATTATGATTAGAAAAGTTACGTAATCATTATGATTAGAAAAGTTACATTTAACATTTTGAGCTCGTTTTGAATAAATGAATTCTACAAAATTTTATGTTTGGAATGAAAAAAAATATGAATTTAAATTTTATGAATTGAATTTCATGGAATTAGATTAGTTTAATTCAAATCTATTAAAATTGTTAAATTTACAAATCAATTTCACATATTAACCCACTAATATTTATCTTAATTAAACTGTCCTTTTACTCAAATATTACTGACTAAATTGTCCTAATTTATTTTTTTTAGTATCTTTTTTTAAAGAGTATGAAGTTGCTATTATGTATAACTAATCTAAATAAATTTTTAATTTTGAATATATTTTAATCTATTAATAAAAATAAAATTTAAACATTTGCAAGAACATGAAATTTTAAAATTTAAAATTTAACTAATTAATTATAGTGGAATATTAGTGATTTATTTGTATTAGTATTTTTGTTGAATTATTATGTCAAGGTTATTTTAGAAAATAAAGACAAATAAATTTTCATCTAAAAATTATTCCAAACATAATCTTATGGAATTCAATTAAATTTTTTATTTTAAATTGTAGCATATCAAATATGATAAATTCATTTACAAATGAATTCTACAATTATGGTTTATTTGTTTCAAATGGTACCTTTAAGTCAATTTAACTTCTAATTCTTTTACTGTAGTTATAGTGTGAAAATTATTATATAAACATTTATTAAAACTGCAGTTGGGATCAGACTAACTAATTTATTAAAAAATTAATTAATTATAAAATATAAAAAAAATGATGTATGAGGTATATTATATCTCTTTTTACCTTATAGATGATTTTAAGTTTATAAATATGTATCAATTTAAATATTTTAAAATTAATCTTTATTAGTAATTTATTACTTATGAAATCTATGTATTTTTTATATTGAATAAATTAAAGTTATAATACTTGTTTATAAATTTATTATATTACAAGAAATGATATTTTTATGAATTTTAAATTTATATTCATAAATTTTGAAAAAATTTGATCTGAGTGTTGTTAGCGTAGGATAAAAAGAGATAAAAAGTTAATCATATTAAATTAAATCAATTATTACTTTATAAAAGTCAAAATAAGTTCAAGAATTAAATTAGCTTGAAAAGTGAAATTAAATTTTTTTAATCAATTTATATAAGTTTAAGGGCTAACTTGATCTAAAAGATCAAATCTAATATTTTTTTTATTATGCTAAATTGATGTTTATTCCAATATTTTTTTTGTCTTCAATATTGATCCTTTAGTTGCTAACCAACGACCAGTGTGATTCAACAATTAAGGCCCAATTACCAACGTTTAATTGCAAATGTTTGTTTAACAAAACGCATACTAGGCCTATCTGAATTGCAATCATTGGGCCAAATGGGCCTAAACAGTGATTAGAGCTAGCTTCTAATGTTTCTAAGTGATGATTAACCATATTTTGCAAACCAAATACTAATGGATTGACATAAATTAATATGGGAAAATTATTTTAGGGTCCTTGAATTTTTACAAAAAACATAACTTCATCCTTATTTATAATAATTATTTCGGAGTCCTTAAAATTTGCCTCCATTTGAAAAAATAACCAATTTTCCATTAATTTTTTTAAATCAGTTAGCAATACAGTTGGCTTTTCTTTTTTCTTTTTTTTCCTTTTTTTTTTAAATCATCAATAAGATGTTATATGATTGGTATTTTAAATTTTAATTTCTTTAAAAAGCAAATTATGGTGTAATTGTAATTAGGTTGATAAGGTCATGATACCCAAAAAACAAAGGTAGATTTAGAGTTTAACTATTTTATTATAATAGTGAAATTGAAGGTTAAACTGTATTTTATTATAATAATTCATTAAACAGAGCCTAATTATTTTGAATTCCTTTCATTTTTAAGTATTTTTGAAGTACTTAAAGAATATAAATGTTTTAGATTAGCAAAGGCATACATCTAAAAAAGGATTGAGTTGAACTTTCTATGTGTCAGCTTCTACTTCACTACGTCTGTTTCAAAACATTCATTATCTTAGACATTGGAAATTCTACTTCTGTGGGTTAGGTTTGTTTTCACGCACAAAATCACTAAGGCTAGATATGAAAGCTAACTCTAAAAGAAAAAGGCTAGATATATATGAAAGGGAAACCTCTTAGATTCTTCGTATTTCTATTCTCTCTTTAGTCATTTCAGACGATGAGAAAACAAGCACTAGATTGCTCACAAAGTGAAGCAATATGATTGGGAACAGAGCGATGTGGTAAAAGCCGATTTGGTGGAGGTTTCCCATTACTGGAAACCGAAATGGACATGATGTATTGTTTTCTTGTTGGTGCTAAGAGGAAACCTTTTCAAGCTCTCAAAAACACAGCACGTTTCAAAGAAATCAGCAAAAGCCCTTCTATGGGTTGCTCTTGGTGATATATTACCAGTAGCTAAAACTGCCTAATCATTTAGCATCCATATTCTTTTTACGAGATAATGTGGGGCACTTCTTTTTTACTCTAAATTTATTGATTCAGTGTACAGATGGAGTACCCTTAGCAGATGGGAATTCTTGTTGCATGCCCGCCCTATCCTGCAAGTCCCTCAAGGTAAGGCGCCAACCCAGGGAATCCTTTTTTTTTTTTTTATTTCCCTTTTCCTTATATCTTGCATGGTAGGTCTTAAAGAAGATAAACTTCCACTCACAATAATAAAAATGGATGGTCAAACACGAGTACTCAACAACTTTTAGGAGTGACCTTCTACTTTCACATGCATTTATGAGTAAAACCTTTGGATTCCAAAAGAAAAGGCATTTTGAAGAAGAAGAACAAGTAGAAAGCAGCGATACAGGAAGATAGACATCATCCCCCCTCCATTATTTTTATGCAATAGAACAATCAATGAGCTTTAATCAACTTTAGTGTAGGGATTGGAGACAGCAATCATGCGGTTGTTATAATGATTTTTCATTCTTGTTTTTTTTTTTTTTTAAAAAAAAAAAAGAGAAATTACACTGAAATAAAGGTTTCTAAGCCAACAAAATAATGTAAGCTATAGGGTTGGTTTGGTTGGTTGGTGGTGCACATTATTCCCTATATATTTGGCATTTGGCATATTGTCTGTTCTAATAATCAAATAGCTACACGAGCAATTGTTTTTGCCTTCCTTTCTCGTTTTTGACTTGTTTGTGTTCAGCCATACTTATTGTACACAGCCAAATCCATAAATTAATCTTTTTACTTTTTATTAAAAAAAAAATTGTGGTATTATATCCTTAGAAGTTATAAAAATCGGATAGAATTGTACACTTCTCTATATTAATAATGGTTTTTAAGGTTTTTAATTTTTATATTTAAAAGGGTTAATTATATTTTAGCATCTTAACTTTCGAAAAAATTTTATTTCAATGTCTCAAAAAAAAAATATTAGCAATCAAATGTCCGAGCCGATTATAATTTTTCAATCAGATATTGCTTACTCACGTGACATGTCGAAAATATAAATAGGATACATGAATTAACTTTGTCTATTAAAATATGATAATTAGTCAAATATATAATTAATACAACTTTTAAAATAATTATTTAATAAATACATGACCATCTAATTTTACAAGTTAAAATATTTAAAACAATAATTTTGCAAGTTAAACGATTTAATAAATATAATTTTTAAATTTAAAGTATTTAATAGATGAAATAAAAATTAAGAATATTATTAATAAGATGTTGATTGAAGTGATTTACAATCTCAATTCGCATAAAAGCGAAAACACAAATTTAATATCCGAAAACACACTTTGCGGTAACAAATTACAAGCACAAATCTATACATTTGGCTCTTGTTATATATGCTATTTGAAAATCAATCTGATTGACAAATTCGAATTTCTACTCTCAATAATCTACTTTGGGTGGTGATGCTTTGCCAAGGGGCACGTACTGATGCCATCTTGAATTCCGTTCCTGTCAATGAATTTTTCTTGGAATTTCTACTTTTAAATGAAATTTTCCAAAATTTGCCAATTTCAGGTATGTTTTTTTCCTAAATATATTTTGAGAACCAATAGTAATAATTCTTTCTTAATTTACTACGACCATGTATGATAAGCATTAAATAATTTTTAATGGCTTAACATATTATTTTTTTACGAGGCACCATTTACTTTTACTTTGATTCGTTAAAAAATTTTAATTTATAAAATTACATTTAAAAGTTTCTTCTAAAAAAAAACTTGACTCATTGAACACTTAATTTATAAAATTAATTAAACAATTATTAAATAGCCGAAAAATTCAAAAGCTATATTAACTACACATCAAGGTATGTAATATTTTACATATAAAAATAAAAAAATTTTAAAAATTATTGTTGCTAATATATATGAGAAATGCATAATATTATCAAAATCTATAACTTAGGAACATATGATAGGTCCTCCATAAAATTTGGGACTCCACAAAGTTTTTTTTTTTTTTTTTTATAATATGGAGTGAGTTTATGTATTTAATCAAATATAAATATATATTTTCTTTAAAAAAATAAAAATATATTTTTGAAAATATTAACTGTCTACTGTGGTCCATTCAATATGCATTTACTGTTGTAGTCAAAAATTAACTAGACACAACGGCTACGCTGCAACTGTGTTGTCCACTGACTGAGAGAGAGAGAGATAGAGAGGTCACTTGTAATGAATTTTGGAGGTGTTATCGTTGGCAACTGCACGCAACATTAATTATCATTTGAATGATCAACGTTATGATTTTTCTCTTTCGAAATAAATTTTGTTTCAGAAAATTCCGATTTTGCAATAAATAAGAATTTCTGTAAGGACATAATTGTGGTAACAAGCTCCTAGTTGCATGGCTATATCGTTTAATTTCACCATTGATAACATTCTGCAGTTTGTTATATGAGTTTGGCTACTTCGAACAGATGGTTTTCGCAGCTGGATGGATTTAAAATTTGTCATTAGTAACATCTCTTTTCAAGGACGACAGAGGAGACCAATTGCCCTTTCCTTAATACCTAGCTCAGCTCAGCCCTCTATCTCTTATGCTTAATCACGTAAATTTGTATTGATTTGTAGTGATAATTGAAATTTTAATTTTTGAATATTTAAAAAGGAAAACTCACTAATTTTTTATCAACAATTTTATTTCTTTCATTATTAATTTTCAGAAAAAACCTAATATAATTAAGTATCTAAGTTTGGACCATCAAACCTCTTTAATGCATCTACTTTAGCTTGGAAATGCTAAATTAAAAAAATTCTATTAATTTTAACTAATAAGGATTAAGAGTGTAAATATTCTTTAATTTTTATTATTATACATTAGACTCAATAAACATGACTCTTTCAGTCTTAAAATATAAATCGTTTAAAATTTTTGCAAAATGATTAAAGAAGTAATTAATTCTTCTATATTATAACAAATTCAAAGGTAATTTGACCAAATTATCCTTTATCTCAAAATCAATAATTGCTTGTAAAATATTTATTATATTTAGTGTAAATAAGGACCACATGGAAAAAACATCATTTATTATTTTTTAAAATATATAAAATAATTTATATTTTAAGACAAAATAATAAATAATAAATAATTTATATTTTAAAACAAAAAGAATATCATGTATACCTCAATAAATAAAAATACTTATAAAGTTACGAGACCAATCTGCCAAATATAATCCTGTGGGATCAGTCCCTCTGCCTCCAAAGATAAAATAGAGACCAGTCGAGTTTACTGTGTACCGCGATGGACACAATACCTAAACACCTGCCGCAAGTATAAGAGAAAAAAAAAACGTGATAACATGAGAATCTTAACAGCATCGGGTCCCTTGATCATCGGGAGCTTAATCATGTATATGCCTCGTAGAAGTAGAATTAAAATAATAATTAATGGGTCCAGAGGTAATTATTAACTTAATGACACAAATCCCAGTGACCATATGACAATGAAATTTCCCCCTATGGACAAAGCCTGTCCACTTCTTGTCTTTTCACAAAACTAAACCATAGATTTTGCCCTTAAATATTTAATGTTTCAAAATTGCAGATTCCCATATGGCCCCTTTACTTTTTTTTTCTTTTTGGTCCACCTCAGTTGTCATTATCATCTTTATTCCTTATTAGAAGTCTGGCTATATGTATTCACGGCTTACGCTGCTCGCTCTCTTCTGTCTTAGTAGCAATATTTCTTTTTTTTTTTTTCTCAAAAAAAAATAAAAGAATTATTAAAACATAATGAGTTCTAAAAATACATAATAAAATATTTAAATTACTTTTAAAATTAAAAACTATAGATACGATAATTTTTTAAAAAATATAAAATATTTACTCGATTAAAACATAATACACTAAATAAATAATATATTAATATTTTAAATAAAAAAATAATTTATAATAAATATAAAATAAGAAAACACTAAATTTTTTATTTTGATGACACCAAAGCAAACAAAAAAAATATTTCATTTTACTTGGTAATAAAAAAATCTTAATTGATTAGATTGGTGTGTGAAGTAGTCTCTCAGTACACTGAATAAATAATACATTAATACTTTAAATAAATAAATAATTATTTATAATAAATTATAAATATAAAATAAAAAATTAGTTTCTTATTTTAATGACAAAAAAATATTTAAAAATACTTTATTTTTAATTGGTAATAAAAAAATCTTAATTAATTAACTTGCTGTATAGAGTAGTCTCGTATATCTGGAGCTGAATTGCACAAAAATATATACGAGATACAGAACGTATAGGTATGATAATTTTTAAAAAAGATAAGGCAGTCACTCGGTTAAAACACATTACACTAAATACATAATATATTAATATTTCAAATTAAAAAACAATCATTTATGGTAATAAAAGAAATTTTAGTTGATTAATTTAGTACGTAGGGTAGTCTCATATATCAATAACTAGATTGTATAAAAACAAAACACAAGATACAAGGACATCCACACACGTTTAAGACACAACACATTAAATAAATAATATTTTAAATTTTAAATAAATAAATAATCATTTATAATGACTTATAAACACAAAATAAAGAAAACTTAATTTCTTACTTTAATGGACAAAAAATATTTAATTTTTTTATTGGTAATAAAAAAATTTTAGTAGATTAACTTGGTATATAGAGTAATCTCATACTAAAAATTGAGTTGTACGAAAATTTAAAATAATATATGAATATACGATATACGATAAATTTAAAAAAAAATGTAAGACATTCATTTGTGATATGAATATAAACGTATTGTGTCGTGGCTTGACATGCGAGTTAGGCGATTGACCCATTTATTTAAGAGTAAATATGTAATTTTAATATTAAATATAAATACTCCAACTAATACCTATTTAAATTTTATTGTTGTAATTATGAATTTTGAAGATTTATGTATTTTACATGTGAAAGATTTATTTTTAAATATAATTTGATTCAAATATGTTAAAAGTTAAAAATATTATAATCAAATTAAGTAGATCGTATATATGTTAACACATCCACTTAATTTATTTATAATATTAAGCGAGTTACACGAGTTGTATATAGGTCAACACGATCTGATTAACTTGTTTATAATATTAAACGGGTTAAACTTGTCATATTTATGTCAACTGTCTAATATTTCTGTTGTGTTTATGTCGAAATTATAAAAAAATCTACCCTTTAATATTACACCATGCATTGTGTGAGTTCTAATACTAGTCCATTTATAAATTTAAGATAGAATCATTTAAAATGTGAAATTAATCATCTTGACCATATTTATTTTCATGAATTCGGTGAGTCAAGTGGACGGCTAGTATATTGTATAGCCCACATGATTATTTTGGTTCATAAAAACCTACAACATGACTTTAAAAATGATTTTTTTATGTTCACGATAAATCCAAAATTGAATTTTATTTGATTTTATTTTCCTAAACTACCTCCTCATAATAATTTAAGAAGGCTATGAGTAGGAATGATTTTGTCCTAATATTTTGGATGGTTTAATTCTGTAAAATTTATTTGGAAAATGTTTTTAGTAGAATTTGATTTTGTTATATTTAAATTCATAAAATTAAATTTATAAAATTTAAATCTTCATTTTTTAATATTAAATATAAAAATTTAAATTTATAAATAAATTCTATAAAATTTTATGAAATTTATTTTTTTTAAATAAAAGAGTAATTATTTACAAACTTACAATACAAGATAAATAATTTAAATTAATAAAATGACAATGAAATGAGAAGGGATTTGTAAAGAATTTTTTTTTGTTGGAGAATTATTTTCCTTCTGAATAACATAATTCACAATACACAAAATCATACTAACACTAATCATAAATTAAAATTGTTAGGCATCTCAATTTACAAATCCAAAGCAAGCAAGTAATCAATCATGTGAAGGTTGCTCACTTGAAAACGTAACTTAAAAACCATTTTTATATGATATAATTAAAAATAGTAAAGTAATTTAGAACAATGCCAGCAAATAAGACAGATAACCTCTTCATCAACACTAATTGCTACTTGTAATTAAAAGATAAGAGTGTAAATTGATTTGATTCAATTTTTCAATTTTACCACAGTAAAAAATTACCTCCACTAATTGAGATGCACAGTAAAATAGTTTGATTAGATTTGAATCAAATATAGATTTTCTTGTAGGGTTAGGATGGTAAGATATTTACGACAAGGAAGCCAAATAGGTAATGTATATGCATGTAGTGCAAACAAAGTTTTTTGTCCACAAGTAATCCTTTCTTCACCTTCTACGTGAAAATCATAAAAAAAAAAAAGAAGGTTCCCTCTTTCTTTCCGGAAAGTTATTTTCCTAACTCAAATGGAAAATTCATTAATTGGTGTAGATAAATGGTTAAATACACAAATTTACTCTTTAAATTTGCAATTTTTAAAATAACTTATCATCAACCTTTAAAATTATAATTTTTATATTTTTTTTAACAATTAATTTATTTTACAAGTTAAAATAATCTATAAGTTGAAGTTGAATTTTGAATTTTAGTAATATCATATACTTTTCTAAACTTGAGATTTTTTTTTGCTTTCATATGTTAAACATTAATTTAATGTCTTGTTGGTTTAACTTTTAAAATAATAATTTTGTATTTTTCTAACTATTTGATAAATTCTTAATTGATCTATTTTATAAGTTAGAAATATTCAACAAAATGATTTGTAAATTAAAGTATTTAATATATATAATTTTATTAATTGAAGTGTTTGATGCATTAAAATAAAAATTAAGAGAATTATAAAATTAAAAGATTAAAATTTAGGGTTTGAATTCAGCTTAATATTAATGAAAAATAATAGTAAAAATAACACACATATATATATAGTCAAAAAAATGTTTGAAAAAATTATCCGTAATTTTTTTTGAAGAAATTTAATTTTAATTTTTGACTTCGAGGATATATATATATATATATATATATATAGTAAGTGAATTTACAATTTCATATTATATCTGATTTTGTTTTTTATCAATAATAGATCAGATTTAAATTCTCTCTTCTATGAGGAAAAATAAAACTTAATGATTATACGTAGTAATGTGTTAATTACGTCATGGCCTGTTACCAAATCAAACGATGAAGACAAGCCTACGAACCTGCCATAAAAAGCGAATGCCGAAGGTCGACGTGGCGATCCCACACCTAAACAGGTGGACTATAGTGACTGTCGCATGGCTCTCGTAGCCATAAGCCCATCCATATCACGTTACCACTTGCCCGCGCAGTCGCTTAGCTCTCGTCAGTCTATCTGTATATTTTGAATGTTCAAAAAATATAACCCTCTCTCCTTCTCTCTCTCCTTTCTCTCTCTCCCGTTCCCCCTTCCAACGGACTCCTATGTCTGTCTCCGTTCTCCTCTACTCCTCCGCCCCGATCTCTCTCTTACTCTTTTTCTCTTTTTTCTCTCTCTAGAAAGTTTGCCAAATCTGCAGGCTAAGATCTGGAGACAGAATCTGTGGGTGAGTGTGAAAGTCTGTGTTTCTGTTTATATTGGTTTTTTTTTTTTCTATTTTTTTTTCTCCTTTTGGCCTTTGAGATTAAGCTGATAATTTGGGGTTTTGAGGTACATGATTTTCTTGATCCTTCCGCTCTCTTTCTCGCCTGCTTCTTTCCGGGATTTCCGATCTAGGTTTCTTCCAGATTAAGTGAGCTTCCTCTTTTCTTAAATAAATCTGACAAACGTTTTTAATGAGTGAAAAAAATGGAGACATTTCGCCAAAAGAAGTCCAGTATTGAAGCATTAACTGATGATCGCAGCTCCAGTCGTAGACTCAGAGAAGGTGATACTCTCTTTTCATTTTTTCTTTAGTTTCTTGTTTGGTTGCCTAGAAAATGTCGGAAAATGAAAGAAAATCTTTAATGTTTTTTGGTTGTTTTGTTATTTTTTTTCTTCCAAATTTAATTTGAGTTTGCTAAATGTCCCTGTGGGCCGAGATAGATAAGTGTAACTAGAATCAGTTTTCACAAAATCTAGTTTGAAAACGCTTTGCTAATTTTTTTTGTGCATTTTCTTATTATCCGAACAGGGTCTTTTCTCTCTATTCGATCTTTAAATGACAGGACTAATGCAGAAGAAATCAGTAGTTCAAAGAAACAAAGCTAAATAGCTGAAATTATCTCTGATTTTTCTGAAATAACAAAAATTTAATATATATTGCTTGTTTTCATTTTCCGTGATCTTCTTTGCAACGGAGCGGAGGAGATTTTTATATTATTTTATATACATTACTTTTTTCCTCCAATTTTGCTTACTGTTTTTGCTATGTAGAGGTCAACGACAAGGTTAAGTTTTAGGTTTGCTTCTGCTTTAATTAAAGTAGGTTTTGAATTGCTTTGTGACTTTTTCTATAGTGGTATTGCCATAATTTTGTTATCTTTTTTGTTTTAGTCTTTTCTTAAATAATTATTACAGATTCTAGGGCTATAATGTGATTTAATAGCAAAGCTTGGATGCCGTTCTCTTTCATTTGCAGTGTGATTTCCATTTTGAAACTTCTAAGTGTATGAAATTTCTTCTCGCCTTTTCTATGCTGTTTCTCTAAAAAAATGTTTCTGGTTATCTGTTGGTATGAACTTGGTTAAGTGCCTCATTATTTAAAAATGTTTTTGTGGTGGCTTCATCATCTAGAGAGACAGAGAAAAGTGTTTTTGATCTTTGGAAGTTCTTTGTTGTTTCCTGGATTAGATTAATGAGCTTTGGTCCTTTTTCTAAAATGCTTTTAAGATAGCCTTCTACATTTACTTGTACTTGAGAAACGACCATCCTAATAATGTGCTAGGGATTCATTTCCAGGAAACAGGCAGGTTCAAAAACAGAGAAACTTCCAAAAATTGACCTCTGATCCTAGCTCTCAGAATAACACTTCAGGAGAAGATTTGGTGCGCTGATCTACTTGTTTTTGTTTATTTTATATAATTTGATTTTCTTCTGTTCATGAAATCAGTTGAAAGCAATCCTTTTAACATAGTGAATTCTGATTTTCTTATGTGTCCTATCCCTTTTGTTTATATATTTTATTGTTTACCGACACTCAACTGTATAAACATCATTTGGCTTCTGTAGCTCACAAGTGAATTGGGGTGGATATCTTCAAATCAAGCAGCTGGAACGCCAATAAAGAAATTATTAGCTGAAGAGATGTCAAGAGAAATTGAACCCAAGAAAAGGTCACCCAGTGTTATTGCTAGATTGATGGGCCTTGATGGGCTGCCTACTCAGCAGCTGTCTTACAAACAACAAAAAAGGTCATCAGAGAATCTACAGAGAATAGCATTGACAGAAAAGGGTCAAAGGAGTAGCACATCATACAGTCGGCGCTCATCCAGAAAAAGCTCAAAGGAAGAGCAAGAATTTAAAGATGTATTTGAAGTTTCGGACACATCAAAAATGGAGAATAGTAGTTACTCATTGCAGGGGAATGAAAACTCAAAGCTAACTGATGCTGAGATGGCATTCATTCAGCGGAAATTCATGGATGCCAGACGTCTGTCAGCTGATGAAAACTTTCATGATTTAAAGGAATTTCATGATGTCATTGATGATTTAGAATCCAACAAAGACCTTCTGTTGAAATTTCTTGAGCAACCAGATTCATTGTTCACAAAGCATCTACATGATCTGCAAACAACCGCTTCTGAGTCCCATTGTCGTCACATATCAGTTATGAAGCCATCACGTGCTCCAGAGTGTGGAGGCAGTGGCCTCGGCTGCAAAATAGAGAGAGAAACTCCAGTGAAGAATCGTCGAAAGTACAATAATGATCCTCTTAGCCATCCTCACAGTAAACATGCTACTGATGATCCACTCAAATCATCGAAAATTCAATCAGAAGAGAAAGTTGGGTCTTCTGATCTTCCTACAAGAATTGTTGTGCTGAAACCAAACTTCAGTAAAGTGCAAAATTCTTCTAGAGCTATTTCATCACCTCGTTCTTCTCATGATTTTCTTTCAGATAGTAAGAAGCACACTGAATTTCCTGGCATCAAGAATAGGGAGGTGGAGTTATGTGGAAAGAAAAGGTTTTCAAATGATGCAGGACTCCCACGACACAAGTCTAGAGAATCTAGAGAGATTGCAAAGGAGATCACTAGGCAAATGAGAAATAGTCTTGCAAGTGGTTCCATAAAGTTCCCAACCTCTGGAGTTCGAGGATATGCTGGGGATGAGAGTTCATCGAATAGGTCCGACAATGAATCAGCAAATGAATCAGATGCACCAACTGTCTTTTCTAGAAATTCTAGTGGCTGGAGCAACCGATACAGGCCCTCATCATCCCGTTTTGCTGAATCATCTGTGAGTAGGGAGGCTAGGAAGAGACTCTCAGAAAGGTGGAAAATGACTCATAGGTCTGCAGATATGGGAGTGGTTAATAGGAGCAGCACACTAGGTGAAATGCTTGCTTTGCCTGATAGGGAACCAAGGCTAGCTAATGCTGACGCAATGGTTGGTGAAAAAGGATTTAGTGGCAAATTTGATGGCCACGCTGGAAAAATAGACTGCACTGGACCTTTGGGAATCAGCAGTAGAGATGGCTGGAAGGAAGGATATGTTAGAAATCTTTCTAGATCAAGATCTGTTCCTGCTTCATGTACTACTATTGGCAGTCCTAGAACAGGCATGCGCCATGAAACTCTTTGCAATGACAGATTTTTACTACCCAAAGAAGTGATGCAGCAGCAAAGGACCAAGACAATGAAGGGGAATTTTAGTTGGAGAGAAGACTCCTCTAGAAGTTCAAGATCTCGTATTAAAAGATCTCACTTCTCTGAGTGCAGTTATTCTGATCCAAGTGACACTTCACCAGAAATTAGTTTCAGCCACAATCAAGTGCAGAGCAATATCACAAATGATGATCTGTTTAAACAATGTTATATGGCTTCTGAGACATCAGCTGCATTTATGACAGATACAAGTTTAGTTCCTGAAAATGTGGTTGATTTGGAAATTGACAATGTGGCCACGCCATCTAAACCTACTGTCCCAGAATTACCTGCTTCTACGACAGTAAAGGGAAATTCTCCTTCAAGTGACCAAGAGGCATTAATTTCACAGGTACGATTTTATCTTTTCTGGATGATCATTGTGCTCTTCAGCAAATTTTGAGTGCAAACATTTTATGAACAGAATCCTAATTGTTTCTGAATTCAAGGCCTCACTATAATGGAATTTCTGATATGCCTTAATCACTGTATCGTACAGTTTGTAAAATTGGTCTGATGCATGCTCTGTCTTAACTAGCAATCTTTTGCTTAGTACTTTTGCCAGGTTCTTTAACTGAAAATTTTACTTGACAGATTTTGAATGTTCACCAACAGGTTTTAAAATTAAGTTCTTTCAATGATGAATAACCCTGTGGTCTTTTCACTTGTTCAGCCAAAATTGCTCTTTTGTCATCAGAAAATTTATTAGTATGCTTTTTTTTCCAATTGTTAGTTTTCATAAATGGTACTTAACATTTATTTACTTTAGATGTGGGACCATTTTATGGACAATACATTCTCTTGGCGCATTGTAGTTCAGATAAGTGAACTGTATGGGCAACGGTGCATACTGCTTTTTGCATTACGGATCATATGACCTATTAAGATTTACATTCAAATGATGACAAAATCATACATTATTCTTATTAATTTTTTTAAATAATAAAAAATAGAATTCTACTTTTTGTGGATTTCAAAAACCCCCAATGCACTAAGCAAAGTTCTATTCAACATTTACCGTTATCTGGAATTTGACATGTTTCTTTCAAGTGGTTTGGTTTTGAAATGTGTAAAAGATCTGGCATATTTGTGAAGATGTCCTAATCGTGCAGTGGCATGGACCCCCCTCATAGTTAATTAGATGATTGCGTAGATACCTTGGTTTTCTATTAGGGATTGTTTTATCTCATATCTTTCTTTGCAATTCAGGAATCATCAAATGTGCCACCTGACATGGAATCAGTCCCCATGCAACACTCTGTTACAGAGCTAGAATCTCCAGCAAGCTCTAAGGAGACCGAACAGCCAAGTCCTGTTTCAGTTCTTGAAACTCCTTTCCCTGATGATCTGTCCTCTAGTTCTGAATGCTTTGAGAGTCTAAGTGCTGACCTACATGGTAATCTGAAAACTTTCTTATTTTGTTTTTTCTGCTATTGTGCAACTGGGTTTCTCTTGAATTTTTGAATCATTGCATTTTAGGGCCAGTTTTCCAAACGGAAGACTTGTTTTCAGAGAAGTTGTGTAAAGAACGAATATTGCATCATTAGAGTGAAAATGTCATCAGTCTTTAAACACATTCATATAATCTGTTGATGGCTGGTAGTCACAATTATAAAAGTTACCGCAAATCACCTTCGGTCATGGCCACTATTACTAGTCACGAGCCACTGTTAACTACCACCACTGGTCACTGACAACTAGCAGAATTTATCATTTTTATGCGTCCTTTTCTTATATTTAAAAAGTAAATTTTTTGAAATATCAAATTTTTATATTTCTAAATATTTTGTCTCAAAAGATTAAAATTTTAATATTTTTATCTAATTTTTAGTATTACAAACAAAAAAACAGAAAAGAAGTTAGGAGGGAACTTTTTCTATGGAAAATATTTTCCATAGGCAAGTATTTCCTAGAAATAAATGGAGCCTAGGAGTCTCTTCAACTAGGAAACTATATTGAAGTTAAAATTTATAAAGAATGAAAGATAATTTTGTAATTAGGTTGCTTCATTTATTTGAGATGCGAAGAATATGTTTGTTTTGCCCTTTTCTTGTGGCTTCTCCACTTCACATAAATGTCTCTAATGCAACTGATTGTGAAGTGAAAATGTAATTGAATTTCGAAGGTGTTACAAAACAATTTATAAACAAATGATTTTGAAGATGAATTTTTTACATTTCATCACTTAAAATTTCATTGTTTAATTTTTTTTCCTATGCCATAGGACTTCGGATGCAGCTTCAGCTACTGAAGTTGGAGTCAGAAGCATATGCAGAGGGACCAATGCTCATCTCAAGTGATGAAGATGTTGATGAGGACTCACTTACTTTTTCTGAAGAAAAAACTGAAGAGAGCGGGGAGTTTTCGTATGTAGTTGATGTATTACTAGAATCTGGTATTAATGATGCTGACCCTGATGCTTTCATGGCATCATGGCATTCTTCAGATTGTCCAGTGAATCCTCTGGTCTTTGAAGAAGTAGAGAAGAAGAATTGCAATCTCTCTTCATGGCCAAGGTCTGAAAGAAAGTTGCTATTTGACCGTATAAATTCAGCTCTTCTTGTGATTAACCAACAATTTGCTGATCCACATCCATGGGTAAGGCTTTCAACAGCAATCATTCCCAGGTGGAGTAAAAATGGACTAAATGATAGCATCCACAAATTGCTGGCAAGCCAAGAAAAGAAAGCAAACAATAATGCAGCGGAGATGGCACTGGTAATGGATTCTGAATGGCTTGATTTGAGAGACGACATCGATGTAGTTGGTAGGGATATTGAGAAACTGCTGATAGAGGAGTTAGTTAAAGAGATATAGTAGCAGTTTAGAGATTTTGCTTATTTAGGAAGCTGTCAAATATACGGAAATGAAGCAATGAAATATTTCGTTTCGTTTAGGGAACGACGAAGAATAAATTGATGGAATTGTATAACTGATAACAAAACCAGAATGCTCATTTTTATGATGCAAGCATTACTGCTTCAAGGAAGAATCAGCTTTGGATAGCAAAGCACAAGGGATATGTTTATGCTTCACAGTTGGTTTGGCTTCGTTTTATGTCTACATCTAAACAAATGGTTATGGAAAGACAGGTTAAGCTGTTTTTCAGAAGATACGTTGATATATTAAAAAAATATTTATAGTATTTCTCAAGCAATTTATCTTTTTTACTTTTAAAGGAATTTGATTTTTCAATATTTTCTTGATCCGACAAAAATGATCAAAACAAAAAAGTTACATATTTGTTAATTCATCCAGCTTACAGGCTTTTTTAAACTATAAATTAGAATAAAAATTTGAAGATAAATTTATTCCACTCAAATAGAATATTAAATAATATTTATTTAATATTAAACTTGAAACTTTAGAGCATCATAAATATTGTTTATGAAAAGTAATTACTGAAAGCCAATTCGGCATTTATTTTTACACATTGGTCTTATTTTTACGAAGTGTTTCAGTCGTGTGCTTAAAAATACTAGTCCAAGGGTAAAAGTTGGATCTCCCATGTACCTTTTATGGCAGCCGGCTGAACCTTCCACCGAGGGGTAAAAGTATCCGTGCAACTCAGAAGAATCAACGAATTGGTGTCACTGGCAGGTTGAAACCCCATCCCCCTTTGATCAGGTAAAACTTAAAATTGAAAACTCAAAAAATTACTTTCAGTTTCATTTTCTAAGTTAAAAGTATATTTTTTATTTTGGTAAAATAGTTTTAGTCTAATCAAATCGAATTGAAACCTAAAAAAAAATTCTTTTTTCTTCTTATTGCTATAACTAGTTTGATTGAGATTGTGGCATCCTAAATTATCACAGGGTATTCTCAGGTTGATTAACGGTTTGCCGAAAGCTATTAATTATTCTAATTAATTAACCTTAAATGAATATTAAAATATATTGTAAATAAAATAAAATAGTAGTCAATACCCCATTGGGTGTCTATAACCTGTATGAGCAGAGTTTCGTGTGTAATTCTCAATCTATAAAAATAAAAATCTCAAAGGATTGCATGTGGGTCGGGTTGGATGAATTTAAAGTATTTGACCCGCGGTGATGTGTGGTTATCCAAAATGGAATGAGATGAGATTAGAAGCGCTCACATGCATTCCATATAAAAGATAAGATACAAGTTAGTAGCATATAATCAACATAAAACCTTAATTAAACTGTTTTTTAATATTTAATTACCAGCTAATTGTAATTATAATAATAATAATAAAGAAATGTATGCATTTACACTAATTTTTAATTAAACATCTTAATTAACTATTCTGATGATATAACAGAAATGATTATTTGTCGAGTAGTGAGTTACTTGAGAGGAGCAGCACTTGTCCAAAATTGTGCATTTTTAACCTTCGAAACACTGGCCAGGACAGACAATGGCGTCACATCTCCAACAATTGTCACCTTCTTTGCTGCGAAATCTATGCTGTACGACCTCACACCTGTTCATTTCATTTTCCCACTAAATTATTATCAATAAATGCAATCTCAAAATTTAAAAAAAAAAAAAAAAAAAAAGAGATACCTTCCATTCTAGACAGATGTTTCCTTACTTTTCCTTCACAACCTCTGCAGTGCAGTGACACTCTCAAAACGACAACCTTCAACAACAACAACAATAACCCAGTTCATCTAATTAATTAAAATTAGAATATATTATTAAACCAAAGATTAATTAAAATAAACCTGGTTGGAGGAAGGCTTCTCTTTCTCAGTGGAGTTAGTAATATTATTAGAAGTTGAAATTGATTTTGAACCGTTTGATTCTTGTTGATGAACTGATGATGCTAAAACCGGATCATAATCCGATAACCCATCGAACAATTCTTTATCGGTTAAAAGATATCTAGACGATGTAGGAGGAGTGATAAAATCACTGCGATTAACCCAGCTTCTTGTCACCGCTACCACTTCTTTGTCTTCACCGCTGTTACTATTACTAATATCATCACCACCAACTGCTAGCTTTTTAACGTTCTTGTCTTTTTTTTGGCTTGTTTTTCTGTAACTGACGCTCTTCTTGTTTAGATCAGTATCTGTCGTTTTGCCTTTGCCTTTGGCTGCAGCGTCGTTTTTAGTACTCTTGTGAAGGAGATGGTAAGGCTGGGGATTGATCGGTGGTGATTGAGAAGTACAAGGAGCTAAAGGGAGACCTCTAGGCGCTCTTCTTTGGTCTCTGATTATTGGATTGTGGCGGTCGATGGCTCGGCCGCCAACTGCAGCGGCGGTGGAGGAGGAAGGTTGGTCCATGCTCATGCTTATGGCTGTTGAAGCTTGAGAAGCACAGAAAATGTCTATTGTTTTCATTTTGGATTGCGATAAGAGAGAGAGAGTGTGTGTGTTAGTGGTAGAGAATCTGCATCTTGTAGAGAGAGGTGGTTTGCTGTGGCTTTATGCTTCAAGTACAAATTGAATAGAGAACCGAACTTCTAAATCTAAGAAGTTATTTTACCTACAAATATTTTTTAAAAATTGTTATTTTTTTTTTTAAATTAGTTTGATGTTTGAGGTGACCTATTCTGCGGGTATACATAAATTAAACTATTTATTATTTTGAAAAAAATAAAAGGAATAAGAAATATTATGCGGGTATACATGCTCATGCTTGCTTTTCTATAATTTTTTTTTTTTTATCATACATTTTTTATTCTTTTGGTCTCTAAAGATATGAAGGTTCTTTTCTTTTACTGGGAATAGAAACCCAAAAGGTGATCTTTATGAGATGCAACTAACTTTTGATAATAGTTTTAAATTTTAATGAATGAAAATGATATAAACCAGCTCCTTTTTATTTTATTTTATTTTATATATATATATATTTTCTATTTTATTTTTTGAAATAGAAAATTTAATTAAAGAAGTATGTAGACATATTATTTGTTGGTAACATGGGATTTGGAGCCCACTAAAAGGTAGTGACAATTAAAAGATTTGAATTAAATGGGTTTAAGGTTCGAATAGGTAGAAAATGAAATTAAAAAGGTATCTAAATTTTATAATGCTCAGTATAATATTTAGCCAAACAGAAAATCAAACAGAAATAGAGAAATGAACATCTGATCCCAAAAGCTGATTATAAACACATTATTTGAGTATGGGATTAAAATGGAGGTCACGAGGCATAATAGAATTTGTCAATGTATTATAATTAAAAGAAATGAGAGTACTGAGCGAGTGTAAATTAATGCAGCAGCTGGCGGACATGGCCTACAGATTTTAATGTTTAATTAATAACTACTCTCAGGAAGTTGTCTACCAATTCAATTTTCAAGCACAGAGACAAAAAAAATTAGGATTAGATCCGTGAGAATGAGACACAGCAACGGTAAAAAATACGCACTGGTCCAAATTTATTGAACGCCAGTGATATTTTTATGCTATATTAGGGTTTGGAAAATGACGTATTCTACTTTCTTTCTTTTTTGAATTTCAATTCCATTTACAAATTACTCGTATGGGGGATTTCCCCAAATAATCACAGTTTAATTTGGAACTTGATCTCCCACTAAATATGATATACTTCCTTGCCAAATTTTCTAATTTTGGAGTAAGGAATACAAATTACTCAAGGCATTTGAAGAGTTTTTTACCTCAAAATAAATGCAATTCTGAAATCTCTTAAGGGTGATGGGAATCATTTCTCCTTTAATTAGGGAAATCTCGAATTTTAATTTTAAAGATAAAATCTTTTTAAAAATTCGAAAAAAAAAAACATTTTATCTTTTATAAATTTATCCTATACCAAATTTTTTTAAAAATTTTACATTATATATAAACTTAAAATTGGTCTGTTAATAGTAGATTTAGTCCCATCTTATTAATTAAAATTTGATTTTTCATTTGAGGTAGGTTATTAAATGGACGTATTTCTTCTGTCTCAATGGTCTTTCTATAATTGGATTAAGAGTACAAAAATTGAAAAACTTCCTGTTTAAACATCGTAAGATTCGAATATGGTCTAACTCGAAACTTTTGATTAAAAAAAAAATCTCAACTATTACGTTCCGATCAATATTGATATTTTTTTATTATATTTAAAAAATAAACGTAGTTCAGTGTCTAAAAACCTCACAAGTGGCAGTGGCATAAAGACAGAGAGGCCTAGCACTTAGAACAAAGATAAGAGGAAAATCCATTGCAGAGAAGAATCAATTATTTTCATTAAGAATAAGATTCTAAAGGAACATATGCTTCCAGAGACTAAATCCATTCGAATTTTCCTTTTTCTTTATGTTTTTCCTGTGGATGGAAGAGACAGAAAGTCACTTTCCATTCGAATTTTCCATCTCCAACTCAAATTCTCCTTCACACAACTTCAACTCAACAAGAATCAGATGCTTCCATTTCCCTTTATTTCTTTTCTTTATCATCTAACCTTCTTTCGCTTCTTTATTTGGCGGCATTTTTTACGTGAAAAATAATTGACGGCCATCCTTTTCTTTTTGGGTAATTAGCTTATTTTAAAATTTTAAGAATTTAAATTATATAAATTAAAAATCTCAATCATTAGAATATAGTCAAAAATCTATAATTTTATAAATAAAGGAAATGAACAAATAAAATTTCAGAGGATAGAAACAAGCATCTGATGAATTCAGTTTATTAGAATCAGATAATTAAATATATTAGAACTTCCGAAAAACGAAGAAATAGTGAATTTTTTCATTAAAATTAATAGAAAAAATCACTAAAAATATAAAATTAGCAAATTATTTTGGGTTTGAACCGAATAAGGGATCACCGGGAGATCGGCTTTCGGTGAATGGTCGTTGACCTAAATGTCCTTATACTGTGACTGCTATGCCCATTTGTCTGTTAAAAAGCAAAGCACTTTCAGAAAATGGCACAGCACATCAGTGTAATGCGTCCGCAAAGTTATTTTCTGAAAAGCCTCTCACTTGCTTCTCCAACCTCAACTGCAATTCCTAACCATTTTTATTATTATTTTTTTTTAACTGAAATTTTGATTAGTTACACGAATTTCACCGAGATAAATATATATATAAGAAAAAAAATTCTCTTTGAAAAGGTTAGTTTGTGGAGGAATAAGAAAATAGTAACTGTCTTTTTCTCTTTCTCCCACTGCCTAAAGAATCAGATCATGATCTTGACTCCACTCCAATATCAAAAACGATATATATATATATATATATTAAAGCTTGAACTTGACTTGTACCCCCTTTACATGTTACATACTAACATAGTGTTTTACCATATAAATACACGAAAGATATTTAATTTAAATTTTTAAAACATCGGTCCATCAATACCAATCCAAGTTAATTTTTAAAACAATTGAAGGGGTTTTTCCTTTTTCTTTTGTGAATATTTATTTGATATATTTTCTCGAATTAAAAAATATAATAATATATATTTTTTCAAGATGAATCTTTATACATTTGCCCCATACCCGCATAGGCAAAATTCCATTTGGCATTTGCCACAAATTTGCGAATTAAAATATCACATAATAAATACATTTAGCACCATTAGTTACAGAAATTATTTAGTGGTCTGTTCTTGAAATTCGATTTAGAATTTTTCTAATTACCAAAAAACAAAAAAAAAAAATTCATATTTTATAAAAACTGAGAAGTTTTAGGCATAAGTTGAAATCTTTTTCATTGCAAAAACTCAATAAGAGCATACTTTGAAATGCAAAAGTTCTAGATGATCTTACAATAAATTATCACGTTATTCTTCCAAAGGAAAAGTAGATTACTTTGATTCTCAGCCAGCTTTAGATGATCTTACGACTGGTGGCAATGCTACTGAGTTGAGGTCTCCAGGATAAGGAGTCCAAAGTCCTAATCCACCTCTACTCTCTTTCATGCTGCTACCATTTCCCCGAAACTCGCTTAAACTTTTAACCCACTCAACCTTCGAAGAATGCTCTCTAGTGTGCTGATGTAACACAAACAGTGAGTTGTATTCACAATTTGGAAACATAAAGAACTTGAATGCACCTTGTAATCTGTATACAACGTAGCCGAAACTCAATTGGTCTCTTGGAGTGAACAGATTGACCTCATTGAACCACAAGCAGCTGAATAAGTTATTTATCGCTGTATGTTCCCGTATGATAACAGCTCCCTCAGGTACATCTACACCAAATTAACCCAAGCTATTATGTATCGAACAAGTAACTATAATTTCACAATATCATTATATACAGGTTTCATGAATATCACCATGAGGTTATATACAGGTTTCATGAATATCGCTATGAGATTAGATCATTTCATAAAGAATAATGAGATACTTAATGCACCCAACATTATATTCCTTGACAAGAACTTAGATGCTGCATTTCTTGCGGGACAACACATTTGTCACCTGAAATGAAATGGATGTGTTAGAACCCGCACGTCTAATATTATAGGTGTAATTTTATAAGTTGAGGTATTTAATAGGTTAAAGTAAAAATTAAAAATGTCACGAGGTTAAAGTAATAAAATTCGGAGGTGAATTTATGTATTCAGCGGATAATAATGAAACACCTAAAGCCTAAACCAAACCCCAATGAGATAATTATTCATAGTTTTCAAATGTGCAAGGCACACAAAACATAGTTCATGGGCCCAGGGCATGTACTTGGGATTATGAGGTGTGTGTTCACTAAAATGTGCGTCCACCACCACTTATATGATGTATTGGATGTTTTAGACAGTAATAATTCGGTGAGCAAAACATCTGGAAATTTGACATAGACTAGTTCAAGATCAATCGAGTACAAACTAAAGTGCAAAGGAAACACATGCACCTAAAGGTCAAAAGCTAATCCCAAATTCTAGACCCAAGCTATATCAACTTAACAAAGAATGAAAACCAAATGCAAATAAATAAAAACAAAAAAAAATAGTAACCACCATTACGCATGGCTCAACACAAACATAAGAGATCTTGGTTCCAAATTCTATTCTCTTAGTTATTCCTAGAAAACTGAGTAATTTATCATTGCAGTCAAGTAGAAAGATCATCATTTACTTTTTTTTCCTTCATTAGCGCTTAATGTTTCAATTATCCATTTTCCTCTTATTTGTTTATAAAAGTCATGTCCTCGTCTCTGACATAATAGATTAGCCCAAAAACTAGAAGCACTTAATTTTGTTCCTGACTAGACATTCAAGCCCCACAAATAGTGCATATTCACCTAGGAGTTGATTTTATGCAATTATATTTATTGGCACCTTACGTCCTATGTTTAAACTGAAATCACAAAGGTAAAAAAGTCCTAATATTGAGGAAATCATTGAATTAGAAGCAGAATTAAATAAAAAATACACAAGATTCTAAGGCCCAAGCTAATGTCCTATTAGACATGTGAATACACCTAGAAGAATTCCTTCCAAGACAAAGCCGAGCCCAAGATCACCCACATAGCATGATCTAAGGCTTGGATGCCAATAGCCCTGGCACACCTTTGATGATTAATTTTGTTTTATTCAGAAAAATTTACTTATACAACATATTCCACACTATATTTCTCCTCTTAAATATTATTTCAACACAAGTGGAGTCGTTAAGCATACCGCCATCTCACATTTCCTGACTTCACTTTTGCCCATACCAATTGTTGTTACAATCATACGGTTCGTATCGAATCTAAGGGAAATTGATACAAATCTTAAGGATGAATCGGAGAGCACCTTGAATCAAAAGCGAATCGTACGAATCGGTAGCGAATCGCACGAATCGGTAGCGAATAGGAACGAATCGCAACAAATCAACAATTCATGAAAAGTACAAAAAAGAAAAAAAAAAACTAAAATATGAGCCCAACAAATGCAAACCCATTCCTAGTAGGAGTAGAAGATTAAACTTCACATATATTAGAAAATTTAAACGATGCAAAGTGAGAAAGGCGGAAACAACAATACCTGTTGGGTTGATCTACAAGAATAAGAACAAGAACAAGAACATGATATTAGTTTATTTTTTATTTTCAAATAGTAATTTAATAGTTTGATATTTTGAACTTTAGAACAACACAAGTTATTAAGTTTATTTAGTATATGATTGATATTGGAATTTTCAATTCAATATTTAATATCTTTTGATAAAATTATTCAGAATTAGAATTTAATTGATTATCAAAAGGTTAGAGTGAATCTTACGATTCGATTCGATTCTCGATTAAAAAAATGAGGCTTCCAATTCACGATTCAATTCTCGTTTTGACAACACTAAATAGATCTTTAATCACAAATCAAGCTACCACTCAAAATTTGCGTTTTGAAGCAACATATAGGGAAAAAAAGATTACTATTCCAAATGCTTACTCTTAGAGAGAATTGTTGTTTCCCTCTTTTCATTTCAAAATTCACTTAAGGACCAAGATTGCCTACTGTGTACTTGTGTTCTTGATAAGGTATATTTTCTCAAGCACCAATGCAGGCTCACATGCAAGAAATAGAACTAAAAAAAAATATATTTTCTTACCACTAACAACACCTTTCTTCACACTCCAAGGCTCCATTCCCTCGTAACGGTATACTCTCAAATGGAGATCAATGAGTGGCCGGGCATATCGTTTCCTCCGCTTGTTTGCATCTGCCTCCTCATAAATACTGCGGTGATGTTTGTGCTGAGCAATGGCAAATGTATTCTTCCCACGCCACAAGTATCTACAAATCAAAGATAGTTCATTTTATCTAGCTATTTTAACAGGCATGCTTGTGTGTTGTGTATAAAGCAATAATACTTAATAGGCAAGATTTGTCAGCAATTGAATACCTTGAAAAGGTCATCTAAAACGTAACATATATTTGACTTCCAGGACATAGGAGAGAGTATCACATAATGGGTGTACTTCAAACATTATTTTGACCATCATTTAATTTAAAATTATATCAACGTAAAATAAATTTTGAATAACCACTGATGCACCACATGGGTAGAGAACTTGTCTTTTCTTTCAATTTTCTCTTATGCTCATGACTTCAAGAGAAGAAAAGATCAGAAAATTTGGATGCAAAACCAAAAAGCATACTTTATTTCATCGATAATTAATTGGGGAAAAAAAGAGGAATACTCCAATAACTGAGCCCTATAAGATTACATATACTCAATGATAGCAAAAATTCAAAACATGGCCAGACCTCTTGTTCTTCTCTAAAGAATATCCTAAAATAAAAAATCTATAATAATTTAATCAGGTGGTAATACCTTTCAAGGATTAGTAAAGGATCAACTATCAACTCCATTTTTCCATCAATCCAGATGCTGTACTGTGCCTGTGGAAATAACCTGTGGGTTAAAATCTTGGGAACTTTACCATTCCGTCTAGGCTCATCAAAAGGTGGATGCCTCAGCAGGATAACACGCCATATGCCAACCCAACGTCCCCCATTGCTGTCTTCCCGAACAGTAGCATTCTGTTCTATGAAAGCAAGAGATGCCTCATCCACCACCATAAGAAAGCAGAATAATTTCTTAGAGCGGTCACTTATATTTGAAGGCTGATGGGGTACATCATATCCATCAAAAATTCCAGATGCAACCACGAACTTACACTTTTTGACATATTTGGTGTCCATGGGCTCCATTTCAGCACCACCATTACGCATAAATCCACAATGGACCTGAAAGGTAGAATGGATGATGATAAATTATGAAACCTAGTTAAATTTATAAGATTAGGAAAAGCCACAAAATTTAAACTTCCATCAAATGAAAAATATCTTAAATGGAAACAAAAAAACCCAGTTCTCTCCATTTTATTTGACTTCTGGTGGTAATGCATGCCATGGTTTGGGAATGACAATGTCTTTAGGGAGTCGAGAATAATGCATAGTGGGCTTGCATGTATTTAGATTTACCTTCATGGAAGAATTTAGTTTGAAACTCTCATTTCTTTGCACCCAGCTTTGATGTCCTCCAAATAATGGGGATTGAGATCCATTCTTCACAGGCTCATCCTCCATAATATATGATAGATTTTTTACAATCTTGTCAGGAGTTCTTCCTTCTGGGATAACTATTTTATCAGGATTATTGGCAACAGGGATTGGACAACCTAAAAGACAGTAACAAACCTAGTATCACTTATAACACCTATATAGAGATAACAGTTCAAAGAAGAGGTGTTGACAGTCTTACGGTGTTGCTGTGCAACAAATCCCCATGCATGTAAAATGACATACACCTTGCTTTCTTTGTTACAGATGGCTGCATGTCCAATAGATTCCATAACGTCAATTCACTGAAATTGAATATCTACAATTTAATAAAGAAAATTCCAATTCTAAATTTTCACTAAAGCATATGTAGCATGAATTGATAATTAGCAAATAAATGAAGATATTGCATACAATTATAGAGCTTCCATAAAATTTCCTAACAAGGTATCACTCTAGCTGGACAACTTCACTCTCATATCCCAAAAAAGCACATTAAACATCTTGCAGTATCAAACATTTCTAATTGTTTTATTCTTCTAGGGAATTTGGCAGCCCTTACTGGTTCCCCAAGTATTTAATCTTTTCCAGTTAGTTTCATTGAATCCAATATGCCACCAAGGCTTTATTCTCATAAGAACCTAAGTTAAAAAGAAAGGAGCCCTAACCTGTAGACGCCTTCCACAAATTAATTAGCTACCATCTCAATTAGCAACTCCACTTTTGAGCATCAGTGGATGTACCTAGACCGTAACAGTTTAATTTAAGTATTCCATCCCAATAGGTGTGATCACATTCTTTATTGTTTCTTAATTATGCTTCCAACAAAACTGGTACTAAAATTGGACGTGGAAAAAAGTGAAAGCAACCAGAAAAATTTACATAGAGGCTTCAATCATGAATGCACAACACATGCACACGCGTGCTCACATCTATGTATATATTTGTGTGAGCGTGTGTTAGTTACAAACTGCCTGTTTGGCTGCTAATATCATGTGGCAGAATCAAGTGAGAGTGAGTTTTCTAAAGCACAGATTTGCCAGCTCTTCTGGTCCAAGTAAATAAGATCCGTAGTGAACTAAGCAAGCATTGAATTGTTCAAGTTTACAAAACTAGTTGAAAAAGATAACAAAGGGGCAATTCAAACTCAAACAAAGTAAATACACAAGAAAGAACGACTGCGGGGTTCACATATTTAGAAAATTACCTGAAAAGAATGCATAAGAAGATTGACAAGACCAGATATGAAATAATAGTACAAGAAGAATGAGCAACATCCACAGAATGCCAGCTACAAAAATCAACCGAATAAACCCCTTCTTCCAAATTATTCTCATTGGATAATCACTGGGCAGCTTCCCATCTGCATCACCAATAAAACAATTAGGAACAGATTCTATAAGCAAACCAAAACCTAGATCAACCCAAAACCCTCCAGAAAAGAAATGTATGTCTGCGTCTGTACATATATATCTCAAAAGAGAAAACAGATAAAGCAGAACGGTATTATTTACCTTTAGAATATGATGCTTTATTACTCCAATCTCCTTTCTTGTTTGACCGAAAAGAGATGGACTGTTGATGAATTTTGCCCTTCATGGTTAGCTTAATCTTCAACTTCTCTTCACTTGAAAATAAAGTCACAAATCACTAACAGCTAGAGCCAAAAAGTACATATGAAGCTAGGGAGAGGGAGCATGAACTCAAAAACAGTGCATGGCACAACGGGCTCTTGAAACCTAGGAGACAGGCTTATATCTTTGAGAGGCTGGCACAAAAGAAACAAAATTTGCCAGAAATTTCAAAAGTCATGCCATAAAACATTCAAGACACCTAATCTTCAGTAAAATATTTGCTTCTTCTAGATTGAAGAATCAAGTGATCCATGTAAAATCTCTTTTATAATAATTACTGCTAGAACTAAAAACAACAACAACAACTAAGCCTAAGTCCCAAACTAGTTAGGGTCAGCTACATGAGTTTTTGGTTTCCAATATTTGCTTTGATCAAATCAATACCAACACAAAGCATAGTGTTAAACCACTGGTGGTATACAAACTTAGAGGGAATACACTTTGAGGTTTATAAACTTTAATTCATCACTTAAAAATGCCCAAACTTGTAAAAGTGTAATACTAAAATGACTTTTGCCAAAACAATTGATTTCAGGCAACCGAAGTGCTAGCTGGACACCACATTGACTTGTTTATTATTAATTTGTACACATAAACAGGCACCCTGTCTCTCTCCTGATACATTGGCTTTATTTTATCCTTCAACTGATGATCCAACTAAGATAGTATTCCTAGTGCCAAAAAACTCCATCCCTCTGCAAAGACCACCATCACCACCACCACCGCTGCTACCTCTCCTCTCTCTATAACAGATACCCACCAACTAGTCCCCTCTGTAGAAAATCTAAAATCAACCACCGTCATAACCAAAATTAAAATTAAAATCAAAATCGATATATATTATTGTGATCCTCTAATTTCAGAGGAAATTACAGCCTTTTCATTATAACTCTCCATTCCCATTCGCAACCACTTTTTCTCATTTCGCTCCATGCTGTTAGAATTAACTCATTCAACAGATAACACATAATTTGTTAAAGATGATCAGTTCATTACCCTCTGTTAAACATGAAGAATAAGGATAGTGAGAAGAAAACAGGAACCAAAGCAGAGAATGCAGAAATTGAATATGAAAAAAGGAAATTTAACACAAAAGCAAACATGCAAATGGATAACTACCCTGCAATATCAATTCAGAGAATTAAAATAAAATAAAATAATACACAGATTCTTTTTAGATGGGAATTAAACACATCTAACTACAGATGCATTGGTTTGGCTACCTAAATCTGTGAACGGCAAATAACTAAACATATCTAACCTCAATCAAACAACTCTCTCAAAATTCATGCTCAAATACCAATTTTCTGGTCTGCAACAAGATACCTTTCTAATATCTGAAACTAATTTGATGTTGCTTTGTCTCAATCAGAAAACTTGACTGATGCCCAATCTCTTCCCGATCATAAAAGTTGAGTTATGGAAGTAATACACCAAAAGAGGCCATATGGGTTTCTTTTACAGAATGCGAAGAGAAAATTAGACCCAATTACCTGACTAACCCTTTCTTCTCAAAGCTTGTGCTATTTATTTTGTGCATAAGCAATTGAGTATTTTGTGAAAATGAGGGATTCTGAGTTTGACTTAGATGAGACTAACGTAGTCCTCATGCTTGCAATCCGCTGAAATGGGGAATTTGAGTTTAGGTAGATGGATTTAGACAGGAGAGAGAGAGAGAGAGAGAGAGAGAGAGAGAGGTAGTAGTTAGGTTTGCACTGGGCAAAGGAGAGATTTTGAGTTATTCTGTATTTCAATTAAACTGGTATAGATCATCTATGGCAAGACAGAGTGAATTCTATGGGACTAGGGCAGGAGAGAGAAAAATGAGGGTAAAAGTTGGAGGAGTCAGATATGGAGTTGAAGGAGATAGAGAAAAAAAGAGATTAACTGGGCACCAACTCTGTGGTCATAAGTTGACTCAAAACCAACAAGCTGCAATTGGACTCTCTACTCTACCCCACTTGCAAGAACTTGAAGCAACTAATTCATAGATTGTTTTCTAGATCTTGACAAGGGTAACTAATGGACTCTCCGTTCATTATAAACATATTAATGCTGATTATTTATCCATTGATCACAACCATGTACTCCCTGTTTGAAATGAATCTCAGGCTGATCAGGATAAATATGAAACTCAAATGTTAAATCCAGAAGAAAAAAAAGAAAAGAAAATGAAAGAGAAAGAGAGAACTTTGACTATTCATTTTTGAATTTTTAATATTTTCCTTTTTTTTAAAAGAAGTGCCCAATTTTATCAATGGTTAACAGATTTTTATTATCCAATTCATTCATGTCCTACAATTCACAAGGTCAGAGGTAGAAAGACCCATCTCAAACTATACCAGAGAAATGAGGTAGTGATCTCAAGAACACCACCCAATTTTATATATTCAATCCAAAGTGCAATTTGATTCAAATGAATTTCGCATTCTATCCATTCTTAAATTCAAATGCATGACCCTAATCATTAGGACAAATATTATCGATTAAACTCCATATATCTTATTTGAAATCCTCTTGTCCTTAATTGATATAGGGCAACAGATTTCATATGCATATTTAATAGAAGCTGTAGTTATTCACCTCAATATAACTTACTGGATGTATCAAATAGAGTTCACAGACCAATAAATTATAATCTGCATGACAAAGACTTAAAGCTAACTTTCAGCAAATAGCATCATCTATTAATCTGATTAATATGTCAAAATGAAATCCATGTACACGAATCTGAAAAAAAATAAGCAAAGGCAAAGCAGAAGTATCATAAAGTAAGCCAGGCAGTGCAGATGAAAACACACAAAGGACTTTACATATGTATTGTGAAGTGTGATCCAGAACCAAAGTAAACTTCCCAGTCATATATGACTCTGCAAAAAGTTATTGCAGCACAAACTGCTAGTAAAGAAACATTACATTTGCACCAATCTGAAAAATCTTTTCACGAAACGAACTGGGAACACACCTAATGTGTTATAGGAAGCAATAGGCAAAAGATAAGTCCCTACTTCTCATAACCGCAAAATTGAAATTATCAAATAGCAAAATCATTTAACAATAACATGACCCTATTATTATAGTAATATTAAAGAATCATGACGTACAAAAAAAATGAAATATCATAAAGTACATATCTCAAATCCAGAATATATATCAAGATCGCCATTTTTAACAGGGGAAGGTCATAAATCTGAAGCTAAAACTAGATTGCTCGAACATACAGATAATACTCAGTTTGAGTATTTACCGAGGAAAGAAACCAGATTAGCTGTTCTATTGCCAGTAACTCTCGAACATGACGCCAAAATACTCAGCTCAGTTCACAGCCACACTTAGTAAACAACTCCACAAGTAGTTCAGGTCACACAAACTCCATCGAGTAACCACGGGGCTAATGGCGCCTGAAAATTATCAAATTAGTCTCCAGGAAATCAGCTAATGGATCTTCGATCAGAAATTTCTTGGCCGTCAAATGTGATAAGATTCTGTTGATGGAGAAGGTCGATTTTGTGATAAGGCTTTATGGAGAAAAGGGAAATTGGGGTCTTTGCTTGGCTGTGGGGTTTTTATTTCTGGTTTCGTTGTTTAAGGAGTTCGGGTTTCTCCTTCCTATGGTGTTGCAGGTTGCTCGTGGTTTTTAATTCCTTCTTCTTTCTTCGTTTCTTTTTCCCTCGGAAGAAGAAGAAAATCATGAAGACGAAGGTGAGAAATTGCAGGAACTAAAAAAAAAAGGGGCACAATCGACCAACTAGCTTCGAAACAGGGCGTGTAACGTGTTTGTCTCTCAATTTAATTTATTTCTTTTTGAGAAATTTAATATTGATGCTAGAAAATCAGGCTTAATTATTTTTTAAAAATAATTAATTCGTTTTTGAGTTTTGACCAAACTAATTAAACAATTTTTATATTTTAATAATATTAATTAATATTTTTTGAGATTTACCTCTCTCAAATAAATTAGTCTGTCCATTTTCTTTAGATTTTTTTATTAAAATCTTAAAAAAAAAAGTTAAAATACCTTAACACATAAGAAAAGAAAATAATTAATTCGCCGTTAAAATTTAATCAAACTAACTAAGTTATCCATATAGTTTAGCAATATTAATTAAAAATTCGTGAGGTTTACTTCCATCAAATCAATTGGTCATTTCATCCATTTTTTTCATATTTTTCCATTAAAATAAAAAAAAAATTAAAATATTCTAACACTTAAGAAGAAAAAGATTAAACTAATCTAGGTTAGAATTTTCACTTGTTGTGAAAAAAAATAAGGTTAGAATTTTCATTTGTGGTGAAAAAAAATGAAGAGTCATGGTATATATTGATTATTTGATATTCATCAAAAAAATTGTGATCAACATAATGTATCACTTTACTGTGTTGCCATCCAAAAAAAAAATAAAAAAGAAAAATACACATCAAGTTAATTTCAATAAAAATAATATGCTTTTAATTTTAGGTATTAATATTCAAGTGAACAAGTTATTTTATATATTCCATTAATAATTACACCGAATGAAATTTATATATTTATTACAAACTACAACTAATGAAACGAAGATAAGACCATAGAAACAGTAAGAATATTTTAGAAAATAAAAAAGAATCCCTACTTTTTCAGAATTTCAGTTATAAATTTATTAAGATTTAACTGTTATTTCATTATGAAGCAAATAACATATGTTAGGAAAAAATTAGGAAAAAATAAATAGAATGATCAAATGGTTTGACAAACGTAAATCTCAGAAATTATTAATTAATATTATTAAACTAAATGGATGATTTAATTAGTTTGGTAAAACTTTAGGGACGAACTAATTATTTTCCATTCTAAAACATCAAGGTATTTTAGTCTTTTTCAATGATTTTAATAAAATATTTTGAAAAAAAAAATGACGAAAGAACTAAATGGTTGACAGAGGTAAATTTTAGGAATCATTAATTAATATTGCTAAACTACAAGGATGACTTAGTTAGTTTAATCAAATTTTAGGGACGAATTAATTATTTTCTTTTTTTTTTTTCATGTGTGAACTTTTTTTTGTTAGGCCTTATTATTTTGGGAAAAAGTTTTTTCTCATGGTAATACAGGATCATGACATTTAATCACACTCTCATCCTCACTTAAAATTAATAGGTTTCATATGGAGAGAGATTTAAAATTTAAATTTTAGATATTTGTTTTTCATCATTTAATAGCTCCAAACAAAGCATTGAATAAATGATATTATCAATACACATGCAAAACATTTATTTTTTTTTTACCTCATCAATTAATAAATTATATTCATCCAAATATCTTAATAATTTATGAGACATAACTAATCATATGCCACTTAATTTTTTTTTAACTTAGATTTTTTTAAAACTACACTTTGTTATATTTGGAATCGAATGAAATTAAGTCATTCAAATTAAAATTAAATTAAGTAATAATTAAATAAGTAATATTTTTTATACTTGAAAACTAGTTCTACACATAAATTTCACTGCGCTAATAAGTGCGTTAAAAAATAATTAAATTGTGAATATTTTCTAGACTTTTGTGTATATAAAGATCATTAAATTAGATGAATTTAAAAATTTAATCATAAATTAGAAAAATAGAAATTATTGTGATTGGAAGTGCATGTTAAGCATATATTGCATATTTAACTACCAAACATAAAAATAAGTATTTTGTTTATAGGTAGAGTGCCAAAATGCTGAAAAAATAATAAAAGAATGAGCAAATGAAAAATTGAACACATAATTTATTTTATGGTAATTACCGCAATAAGTACTCATTACCACTTGGCTACCCTTATTTGAGTTACTTTTTGCTTTATTGAGTCACATTTAACCGTTAAATTAAATTACATCCAAATTGAATTTAATGAAGTAACAATTAAATAAATCACAATTGGTCACACTTGAATCAAATTAAATGTAGATAATCTAGTTCAAATTAAATTAAATTAAACTAACCATTATTATATTACACTTGAGAGTTATAACTCAAATGACATATAAGCACACATTTAAGTATGAGTACAAGTAAAATTTCAGGATATCAATCTCGATACAAATCATTTTGACACTTATTATTCATTTTCTTATGATAAGTCTATAGAACATTCTTTACGTATAAGTTTTAATGCATATAGATAAAGATGAACATATGAATGATTAATTTACACTCTGTTAAATTATATTTAAAAATCAAATTGAATTAAAATATCTAAATTAAAGTTAAATGAAGTAACAATTAAGTAAGTCACACTTCAATCAAATTAATTAGATGTTCTCTATAAATAAATTTACGGCTTAAGCTATAAAAAAATGCTGACTTACGCGAGTTAATGCAAAATCACTCTAAACTAATCTTCGTCCCCTTGACATTCCAAATTGAAAAGTTTATATTAATATCACTCTAAATGCAAATTCTACTCAGATTTTGAATAAAAAAATATTAAAATGGATCTCACAAAACCACTGTTGGGTTAACTTAAACTAATGTGTTAATATACTCGATGTTTTACCAAAGTTACTCTATTATTTTATTGTTTTTAGACTTTAATTTGGCAACAAATGTTGACGTGGATAACTAAAAATAAAGGCTACTCCGTTTGAAAAAATAATTCATTTTCCGTTCTCACACAAATTAATAAAATAATAATTATTACGGTTAAAGTACAATTTTATTCATATAACTTTTTTATTATGATCATCTTAAACAATACATAAGCAATTATTATATTAGAATTATTGAAAATAAGATAAAATTTAATAAAAACATAATAGAGAGTTTAAAGATTGATTATAGTGCAAAAAATGAAAGTGAACTATATTTTGAAACAAACTGAAGAGAAAATATAAACTATCTTTTTGGGCGAAAGGAGTATCTTTTAGCCGAATATATAAATTCATTTTAAATTTTATAACCACAATTTTATAACATCTCGAATTTATGAATGACCCATGATATTGTTAAACGTATAAAGTTTAATAACATTGTCCACTATGCAGTAAAGTAATAAGTTTAGAATTATTAATTTTATATGCAGAATATTGATTTGATATATTATTAGCATAAATTTTAACAATTATTTTGTGTTTTTCAACCATATAATAAGTATTCAATTAACTTAATTATGTAAGTTAAAGTGTTTAATATAATGATTTTGCAAGTTGAAATGTTTGATAGTGACACACTCCAAAATTGTAGGCTGAACCGGCACTAGGACCTGGATAAGTTTAAAGCCCCGAAATCCTTAGTAAGCCTGAATTGTAAAATCCATACATGAGTCTACTTATTCTCTAATAATAGTAAGCCCATATTAATGTTACCTATATGAGTCTAGTATCCATATAGCATTGGCCTAATAATAATTATCTCAATTAATACATCTAAATAAATAATTAGGGCAACTATGATTTCATAAATAGCTCACTCATAATATTACATGATTAAAATACACATTCTACGATTGCGGAGTTCAATATATTTAGAAATAGAGAAACTTCTTAAAGTACCAATACATAAAGTAACTAACTGCGTAAATTCAAAATTACTTTGAAGCCTTGCGGAGAAGATTACAGAGCTTTAATCATCTTTGATGGAATCTCCTACTTCCTAAAAGGTTAGGTAAGAGGGGTGGGGGCTGAGTTACACAACTCAGTGAATAATAATAAATAATACATGATCATACAATCACATAAAATGCATCTCTAATCACTAAATTAATCACACTTCCAGTCATACAGATATCACAATATTAGCATCTATAATTATTTCATCTTCAATTAATCAATCATATGGAAATTAGTTTGTGGTATCACTGAAACCTCCGATAAGCCGTCCTTCCATATGGGTCATCCTCTCATACGTGTACACTAGGTAGCTGATCCCCATACATGGTTGACCAGTCTAATTCTCAGTTGACCAGTTCTCTCATTGTTTTTTCATGCTCTTTTTTCTTTCCATACCAACAGGATGTCATCCTGTGGTTATCCATATCATATTCATATTCCATCAGATGCACATAGGGACGCCGATTTTTTCATACATAACCGACGGTATCAAAGACCGTTTTTACAAATCTATGGTAACCCATGTCATTCTAATTCCACAAAATCAAGGTAATTCATATCACATAATATTTAATTAAACAATTCATCCAATTGTAAATCATCATATCCATAATTAATATGGAGTTATAATTATATGATAATTAAATAATAATATAATATAATTTGTTAACAATATATAAATATATCAATAATAATATACCAATAAAATTATGATGACAAAACTATATATGATGATATGAAAATGTATATCATACACAATTTATTATTACTCATGATGATAATAGGATATTCAAATTCTAATTCTAATTCTGGTTTGGAGGAGTAGTGGATGAGTTCAGACGATCTAAAAATTTAAAAATATAGAAAAGAACTCGTAAGATAATTGATCAATATGAAATAATAAATAGAGAATCAATTCAATAAATTACATCATATCCTCTTTGTTAAAACTAATTTAAACTCTGCACTACTCACCTGCTAAATATCAATTAATTTGATTTTTTATTACAATCTTTAAAATAATCTAGATTTACCACCATTATAATACAATCAGTAATATTCTCGTTTCAAATAAATATAATCATTTCTCTAATAATTTTTTTCTTAGTTTAATTATAGTTTTCAAACATTTAAAAACTGTTTAATTTATTTACTTTAATTGATATTTAATAATCACAAGCAGTGGGCGGAGGCTGGTGGCGCGCTGAAGCTCATTGGATCGACGACAAGCAGCAGCTGGTCGACTAAGTTTGCTATTGTCACGTGAAGGACAAGAGCTTGAGGCATTACTGGCAGTGCGACACCAAAGAGAAGCTGCTATAGGTGATGGCCGGCGTCGCTGGAGCTTGAGGCTGTGGTGGCCGGCGCAACAAAGGGAAGGAGGAATGGCTGCGGCTTGTGACGCCCCTGTTGTGAGGAGCTGCTGATGGTGGCGTTGCTGCTACTGGTGGTCGGCGTGGCGCTGACAGCACAGTGAGGAGGTGAGAGGTAGAGAGATCGATCGAGAGAGAGAGAAAGAGAGGGTTAAGTGAGAGAAGAGAGAAAGAGAGAAGGAAAAAGAGAGTGAAGGTGAGGGTGGCGCAGTAATGGAGACAGGGGAGGAAAATATTAGTAAAATTAGGATTTCTAGAAGTCACAGGTCATTTCGATCCAATTCAAACCGATTTGATCTGTTTCAATAAATTAATTTGATTTTCAATCGATTTTCAGCAAATCAAATAGATTTATGAGTCTGATTAAATATTGCGTGACTTAAATTTATTGGTTAAAATTTTAAAATTTAAATTTAAAGAAATAATTTTTCAAATTAAAATTTTTGGTTATTTCAAATAGGTATATTATAAATTTTAATGTGTAATGGATCAAAATAAAAGTTGAGAATGTCATACGGTTAAACTAACCAAATTCAAGGGTGTATCGATGTAGGAGTGAGCAAACGATCGGATCAGTTCAAACTGAATCGAGATAAAAAATACAAACTAAAGTTTTCTGTCAATTGACAGAGTTGAACCCAAATTGTTTTTTCGAACCAAACCGAACCAGTTGATTTAGTCAACTTTGATTAGTTTTGCCATTTTGATTTTATTTTAAGCTCAACTGATGAACTTCTATAAAACAAACTCGAACAATAAATTTGATTTTCAAATCGATTAAACCGACAATCAAACCTCTCTTGATTTAGCTAAATGAATCTGTCTAGCTCAATCAATAAATTTTCAAGTCATATCATGGACTTGAAATTCATTTGAAGTTTAGCCTTTCTCATTCTTCTTCACATCTTCATTTACCTTTGCATCACTTTTCCTGTAGTTTATCCTCACTTCATACACACCTCCATTGTCATTGTTATCATATTTGTCCTTTTTTTAGGCATAATAATGCACAAATTTTTGTCTCGGTCTGGTTCAAAATGGCTTAGTTTACTAGAAATACACTTTAAGAAAAATATTTTTTGAAAAATATAATTTGAATGTATTTAGCATGCAAATCAACTGCATTGAGAGTAAATTACTCTCAATTGTAAAGATGCAACTTGTTTGGTTCGATATAAAATATGGAACGCAAAATCACAAGTGAAAATTTCTTGGATATATTTTGCTACTTGTGGATTTTGGATATTGTCTAATATTAGTTCTCGGCATGAAATTTGAATTTTGGATCTTGTTTAGAAAATGGCAAAGGGAATAAGAACTTGTCACAGGATATGAAGATCATAAAATCCCTACTAAGATCAATGGATGTGGATATAAAAAAAGAGAGTTACCTGGTAGTCGTCGATCTCTAGGCTCTTGTTTGCCGATTTCTATTGCGTCTTCTGGTAATTGTCGAGTGGTGGACGGAGGGTTGAGGAAGAAGAGATCGCAACCTGTGATCGAGGAGAGAGATTTTTGGGGCTATTTTGCTTATTCTCTCTCCTGATGTTTTGGTCAAAATTCATTTTGGCTTGAACCACATTCGGGTTCGAGTTACATGGAAATTCTAGATTTCCATTAACTCCTGGTTTGATTTTATTTGGAATGGTTCAGTATTTACTTATTTGGTTTATGAAAATTACTTGCCTAACTTCGCTATAGACCAAACCAATTACAGTAAAATTTTTTTAAAAAGTGTTCCAATTTTATTTTTTTTATTTCAGTGTATGGTAAGAAATATTTTCATTTTAATAAAAAACTTTATTCTCATTAGTTTTATACATGAGTGGAACCATGGACCAGGTTTAGATAAAATTTTCCCTTTGGTTTGTAGTGTTTTATTTTTTTTTTTGCCTAAACTATAAAAATAACCCTAACTTTTCAACTTGTCGGAGAATCACTCTAAAATGATCTATGTACCTCTCACATCCAAATTTTAAAACTTAGATATATTAACACTCATAATGATATTAGGGTTAGGGAAAATAATAAAAAAATATTTTTGTAAGCCTCACTTACCACATTGGGTTAACTTAAACCAAAATATAAGAAGTGTAGAACCCAACGTTTAGAAAGAAACAAGTTAATTTTGGTTTTGAAAAAAAAAAGTATTTAATTAATAATAAATAGAATGTTTGATTTATAATTTTTTATAATATTATTTTAAATTATTGTTAATTTAAAAAATAAAATTTTCATTTATTTTTAGTACATATATTTCATTCAACGTTTATATATTTAGTTAAAGAACAAAAAAAAAATATATCAATTTATATTGATATAATTTAATTTTATACTACATTTGTATTTGTCAATTCAAAATTCTTGTATTTAAATTTGGCAAAATCTATTATTTTGATTTATTAAATATTTCATTTGCATGAATTTATAATTGTTTCAATCCAATTAAACTCATTTTTTAAAAATTTATATTTTAAGAATTCACTATTAAAACTAAAAAAAAAATTAATACACGCGTATGCATTGTTACGCATCCAAATTGATGTGCAACATCATTTTTTTATTTATTTGAACTAAATTTTATTTTATGAAGCTTATTAATATTATATTTTGATTTTTATGTTTACATAAGATGAACATTATTAATTTTAAAATAATAGAAATTTGATCATATAAATTTCTATTTAGTTTAATTTAATTTTTTAATAAAATTTAATTATGTTCAATTTTAATAAAATAAAACGAATTTTGTATACTTTTATATAAATAGTATATATTTGTATGCTTGAAATATAAAGATAAACTTAATTTTGAAACAAATCAACTAATATTTATTATTATATCCATTATTGCAAAACTTTTAAATATAATTTTTTTCATTATTTGAAATATATTTAATTTATTATAATAATTTTTAAAAAATTATATTTGTAAATAATGACTCCATCTAAATAAAAAAAAACTTTTAATATACTATAATCAAAATATTTTAACTAAAATTTACCGAGCCATTGAATTTTATTTTGAAAAAATTAATTGTAAAAATAGTTTTTATGTGAACTCAAGAAGTAGAAAGATTGAAGAAGAAAAAAAAAATGAAAGAAAAGCAAAAAGAAATGAATTAAATGAAAAAAGGGCAAAAATATCATTATAGGAAAGGAGATTAGTTAAATAGTGTGATATACTATTTTTGTAAAAACGACAAAAATGTCATTATAGAAAGAGAGATTGGTTAAAAGGATAATATACTATTTTTGTGAAAAAGGGCAAAAATGCTATTATAGAAAAAGAGAAAGGTTAAATGGGTAATATACTATTCATGTGAATACTAATTTTGGGTTGAATATAATATGATATTCTCTTTCATGGCAGCCTCTCCTTTATAGCTTTTTCTGTGTCAACCTGTTCTCTCTCAAACAGTCAACCAACCACTAAATCTTAACAAAATAACAATGACAAACAAGATATCAAAATTAGCCAGCAAAGTTAAATCCCACCAAACGATTTACTTTCTCAGCACTGTAGTGATCCAAAAATCACATTTTTCTTTTCAAAAAGTAAAAGGAAAGAGAAAATAATCAATAGCATGTAATTACTAATTACAAATAAAATATTATGAATGGCAATGGAAAAGCTTCAACTTTTTTATCATTTCAGAAATTTCAAATGTATCATTTTATTTTAATTCAACCTTAATATTTTTTCATCAGTAAAAGAAAAAAATTAAGTCTCTTACAGACCACAAATGAGAATTCAAATAGAGATAATTGAAGTGGCTTTGAAAAGTTCAAAGAGCTACTGAAAGCAAGAAAAATAAATATATGGGTACATATATTCTCCATCAAATGTGATGCAATCTTCAATTTTTATCACTCTGATCGATTATTGTACTTTTCAATCTTATTACCTTATCATTATTCAAATTAGTTCCAACCCAATCTGCAGTTAATGTCTCTAAGGACATCAGAACCAAACATTCACATTTTCTACACATAGTATAAAAGAGATAAGGAGAGGAAGGAGACAAAATTTGGATTAAAGCTTCGGAAGAATAAAAAGTTAGGAGAGGAAGAAGTGCCATAAATGAGAGAGGCTACCTGCAAAAGAAGCGAGGAGAGGAATAGATTGATTGATCGATAATGGTGGAAAAAGAGGGATAGGGAAAAAGTTTTGAGAGAGAAAGAGGCCAAGTACATTTAGGTAATCGTTTACAGTCCTTAGTTAAATTAATCAAGGTTATGTGGCGGGTCCCATTATATTATTATTTTATTTACAACTCTGACCATAATATCATTATGGAGTGTTAACAGGGTGAACCATAATTTATACCCCAAACTTTGGGGATCGTTCGTCACAATTGCACTATAAAATTAATTTAAGTCCTTTGGCACATTATTTTCATTTTTTGTCAAAATTATATCCCAATTTGATTTTGGTCAAGATTAGACATTAAAATACTATCATGGGACCCACTTGGGTTTGTTGAGTTCACTTAACCATCCTTTGGTTAAGTGAAACAGCTTATCTAGAACTCATATCTGCAAATCCTATTTTCCACCTTTAATCAATTTGATTCAACACCAATAAGAAAAAGTAAAAAGAAATGCAGCAATGGGATTTAAACATCCATGTTCCAACTCCGCTTGCATCCCCATCACTAATCTTTTTCCTTTCTCTAACAATAAAACATAACTTATGTGAAGAGAATCCCACCGCCACCGCCGCAAATGCTTCTTTCTCGCACATCGCTACTTCTTTTCTTTCTGTAATGAAAAAAATAAACAAAAACACAAATTATGTGAAGAGAATCTGACCACAACCACCCTCAATGCTGCCGCCGGATTACCATCTTGATGAACAACCAAAGCTTTAGAAGGATTCGTCGGAGATTAAAAGAGTCGGATGCAGATTGAACTTATTCACAGTGCAATGGAACTGGAGGTTTGGAGGAGTAGAGTTCTTATCTATACCTGTAGTGGAGGTGGAGGTGAAAGCGACAACGGTGGTGGTGGAACTGGAGGTTTGGCAGCTTGGCGCGGTAATTGAGATGAAATTGATGGACAGGGAGATAAGGTTGGGAGGAGTTGAGATGAAATCGATGAGTATGTTGTTCTTTATTAGGAAACAATTCGTTTCACGTAACAAGGAATGTCTAGGTGAACTCAACAAATCCAAATGGGTCCCATAAATAATAATGCTTTAATGTCTAATCTTGATCAAAATCAAATTGGTTATGATTTTGATAAAAAAATAAAAAATAGAGTGCCAAGAGGATTAAGTTGATTTTAAGGTGTAACTGTGTAGACCCGCAAAGTTTAGGATATAAATGATAGTTCACATAGTGTTAATATACCTAAAGCTTTAAAGTTGAGATGCTTGAAATTAAAAAATTGGGTCTTTCACTATTACTCCCGTTAAAATACTTTAAATTAATGTTTTGTATGATTAGAAATTATTAAAAATAATAAATAAATACTAAAATTTAATATATTTTATCATTTAAATATATAAAAAATCAATTATAGTTTTCTAAACTCTGACGTTTTCTTTTTTTTTTTCTTGCAATAATAAATTAAAAAAAAAAAAAAAAAAGAATTCAAAGTATATTGCCATGCATCAAAAAATAAATTGCATCTTGACTAGTTATTTAATATCTCAACAGCAACCACTAACAAACCCCGATTATGAGCTTTCAGCAACAGCTGAACAATATAGTTCACAAATCTTGCAATGCAATATAGCTTCTTCGCCACCTCAAGAATATATGCTAAGACAAAATTGTTTCTGGAATTACAACGAAAAACTGAAGGCTGTTTTGTGCTAAAGAACACATTCTGGAAAAGAAAAAATTGTAAAAAAGATACATCTTCCTATAGGCAAATTGCTATAATCTCCACGTTAATGTATATTACGAACGAGCATCATGAAAAGAATCAAGATACAGATAAATTCTTCACACTATACAAACTGGTTTTGCCGGTCATTTCAATAAATGCCCTTTCCTTCATCTTCATTCAAAATGCGATTCCGGAAATCATTCACCATGAGGGGCAACCCATCTCTCAGTGAAATCTTCGGCTCCCAGTTCAGTAGCTCCTTCGCTTTGCTGATATCTGGTTTTCTCATATGGGGATCATCAGCAGTATTTGGTTTAAATTCTATTGCGGCACTTGAGTCAATTGTATCTTTGACAACCTTTATAATAAAGGAAAAGAAACCAATGACAATGTAAACTTAAGAACAGACAAGGGAGAACACTGAAAAGAGAATCCATGTCTATCTATAGAATAGGCGAAATTGATAAATTCAAAGAAAGGCAAACCTCAGCAAGTTCCAGCATGGTGAACTCCCCTGGGTTGCCAAGATTGAAAGGCCCTACATGCTCACTTTCCATTAATGCCACCAGGCCATCAACCTATGGGTGCATATATTCGTCAATTTAAAGTACCAATAAGACAGACAACGACACTGTATGGGTTATGAAACTTTTGAGATTTTGAGTATGCAATTAAAGCAAATGCAACAGTTCACAGAGCAATTTTAACTAGAATATCACGGAGAAAATTCACAAATAATCATATGCCATACCAAGTCAGAAACATATTGGAAACTCCTGGTTTGTTTACCATCACCATAAACAGTCAATGGTTGTTTGCGGATTGCCTGAAAAACATTCTTATAGTAGTTAGAAAAAACAAAATTCTATAAAAACATCTAATCAAAATTCGAGTTCATCACCACTGGTCAGTGCCAAATTATCAAATGGAAGATCATACCTGAGCTACAAAATTGCTAACAACACGCCCGTCATCCAAACACATGCGAGGCCCATATGTATTAAAAATGCGAGCAATACGGACCTGTAAAAAACAGAGCCACAATCAACCCATAAGTTAATTGAGGAAATACGTGCATGGTGTTAACACTACAAGGTAATAGGGTAAGAAAATTTTAATAAAATCACATTATTCCTATTAATATATAGGCCAGTTACATGACATTCATCTTGCACAAAAAAACATTGAATTGTGACAAAGCCACTTATCAGAGTTTTGACTTGCAAACCGAACAAGCATGAGCAGGTCATCCCACCTTGGCAATTTTACACCACTAATTTTTCGGTCAAACAAAGTTAGTGCATTTCATTCATTTTATTAAGAAGTGAAACAAAAAATAGGAAAAATGTAGCTCCACCGTCATCTTTGAAGCCAGTGGCTGGATCAGAAAATATTATGCCATGCAAGATAAAATAAATCTTAAATGATAAAAAAAAGACGGTATTTGAATGACAAAAGCAACCGAACACAATTAGAATATTAACCAAAATAAAATAATTTAATAGAAAAGAGAAGAAATTTGGATGCTCTGAAAGAAAGGATTTTCAACTTCTGATAAGAAAAATGAATACAATGACTGTGTATGAGGAGCATCAGGTAAGGACTTCTCTATTATTATTATCAATAACTTCATTTCCGAGTATCCCATGTGGAGCATGTCTTTCACTGTCCTTAGATTTATATATATATTTTATTACAACTAGTCCTTTTATATTTGTCAATTTATCATATTAAAAATTTGTTCTTCCATGATTCCTCAATAATATAGAGTTGCTTTCTCCTTATCTCCCCTCCCATTTTTATCCAATCAAAAAAAAAAAAAAATAAAGTAAGAAAATTATAATCTCTCTCTATACTTTATATCCCTTGATTTAGTTTTCCCTCCCTTTCTCCCTCACCCCAACACAGAAATTCTTTCCCAAAGAAAGCAAGACACAGCCTAACTCACTACTATATGACCACTTAGAAAAAGCCCAAGGACACGTTAGTTATGTTACTAAGGGCAGTTTTTATCAGTTTAAATGAGTTGATCAAGCATCATAACAGTAAAAGGAGTTAACAAGGTTGTGCCTAGTATAGTAAGTCACATGTTCAAGAATCGGTAACACTCAGAATAACATTATAAGTAGTGAAACAAAATTTCAATACCAAGTATAACTCTCCTTTCTTTCATAATATTACTCTTTTTAGTTTTTGGGCTTTTCATGTACCAGCTTAATCATATGGGATCTACTATGGATTTTCAAAGTTAAGATGACAACCTTTCCAATAAATGAGAATCATTCAGGGGAAAGGAAGAGAAAGGAACCTTCCAACCCAAGATAGAGAAAAACAAAAGTAACAATAAGGTAAGCATCACAAATAGAATCACTGAACATCTAAATTTGGAAAGAGAAAGACTGAATGTTGTTAAATAAACACATGCCTTGTAAAAATATTTTCTGTTCATTTAATTTGTATTCCAAGATGACATTTGGCAAACTTTTCATTAAGCACAAAATGGATAGCCGTTCAATCTCTGAAGTCATTTGTTGACATGTCGCGGATACAGAAAGTAAATTGAACACAAATATTTTGCATTTCTTGTCAAATCATTAGATGGTTGCCCTCTGTATGATTAAAGAACCAGGTTTCTTTAAATGCCAATGCTTCCAGGAAAATGAATTCACACATTCAAATCATTTATGATCTCAAAAAATGTGTGACTTTGAAGAGCATAAGTCATACAAGTCCATGAATCATTTAATTGATCACACATACGTCATATTTCAAGCATGAAAGGAGATATTGAAATATAAGGGGGTACAATAAAGAATCATTAACCATGAAGATGTTTATAGAGTTCATTATCAGATATATGCACAAATCCAACTATCAGAAACACATAACCACAAAGCCCTCACGACATTTTGAACAAAAGCACAATAGGCTGAGGATGCATCGCACTTCAGAAGTTGATGCATTTTCTGATAGATAAAACTATTCAAGAATACCAACTATTTCTAGTGAAATACAACATCATGCAAGTTGCTACAGCTTATCTATCTACACACACACACACACACATAGATACAGTTGTGTATCAAAATTAGTTACCTCAACATCTGCACCACGGTGGTAATCCATAGTTAAGGTCTCCGCTGTCCGTTTCCCTTCATCATAGCAACTCCTCTCACCTAACCAATTTCAAATATGAAAGGCGAGAAAACAAAAGATAATCAGAAACTCCCCGTTGATCCTTCTATAATAACACAGCTAAATGTTTTTATTAGCAGCTAACCTATTGGATTTACATTTCCCCAATAAGTCTCCTTCTGCGGATGCTCAAGTGGGTCTCCATATACCTCACTCGTGCTAGTGAGCAGAAACCTCGCCCCTACCCTCTTTGCCAAACCCAGCATATTAAGCGTACCCATCACATTTGTCTTGTAAACGAAAATTCACAGTCAAGGATATCAAACATAGCAATAAAATCTCATAATAATAACAATGATAAGATCACACGCAAAACAAAAATCATAACAATCTAAGAACAAAGAAATTTAATGAAAGGATATGATGGTCTTGACAGGATTGTACTTATAATGAACAGGAGATGCAGGGCAAGCCAAATGATAGATCTGATCAACTTCCAAAAGTATAGGGTCGACGACGTCGTGTCGGATCAATTCAAATCTCGAATTCCCAAACAAATGCACCAAATTATCCTTTCTTCCAGTGAAAAAATTATCGATCACAATAACCTCATCGCCGCGTGAAATCAACTTATCGACCAAATGGCTGCCGACGAATCCAGCACCACCAGTAACAACAATCCGCAATCTACGGCGACCAAGACCTGCCGGAACCCGACCAGAGAAGGAATGCTTCTGGAATAAGCTAGAGGAAGAACCGAGGCTGTTATGGGTAGAGGTGGAAAAGGATCTGGAGAGAGGGGAATGAGGCTCAGACGGGCCAAGGCGGGAAAGTGTAGGCTGTAGGATGAAGAAAGTGGAGCCAATTAGAATTCCGACGAGAATGAAGAGGAGGCGCTGTTCCTTGAAGAGGTAGTTGATGGATCTAGGGAGAGATCTAGGGTGTTTCATTATTTTAGGTGAGTACGAAGAAGTTTGTGAAGTGGCGATCTCCTCGTCACGCCGGTGGTGGTTTCCGCTAATTTGTTTGTGTAACTGTTTCATTATGACGGTGGTTGTTATGGCGGTGTTATCTAGGAATTTAGACAGATGAATTTGAGCACAGAGAGCAAGATGGGCTTAAGCATTTAGCATTTGCGTGAAGAACAAGTGCTGTAGTAGTTGTTGAATTGAAATGGCAGAGCCATGGAGTAAACTACATAGCAGGAGTTATTGTAGGTCCCCTCGTTAATCAAACTTGAGATGCATATAAAGAAGCAAAATCTGTTTACTGGACCGTTAGATCCACCATATCCTAAGATTTATTGATAGACATAATAATTCATAATTTAATAAAATCCAAAATAAAAAAAAATTAAATATTTAAAGAATGCTTTTATCCGTCCAAGAGCTACAGAATAATCTGAAATCCGCATGGCAACTGGTGCGGTTCGAATTCGTATTGTACATAAATCAAAATTGGATTGAAACTGTTGACAGTTCACGGAGCTATCAAGATTAATATTAATGATAAAAAATAACTTGAACGAAATTTCAATCTAGTTCGAACCGAAAATCTATTTTTATTTTAAAATTTTATAATCATTCAGTCTATTTTGTGCCTCTAATGCACTTGACTTAAAAAAAAGTTAAAAGCCTACAAAAATAAAAGTGACAAGAGAAATGTAAAATATTATAGTTTGTTTTTCTAAATTTTTTTACTTAGTCTGAAATTATATTGTTTCAAATATTATTCAAATTTTTTTAATAATTTATTTAATTAATAACATTTAGACGAATAAAATATAATTTATTTGATTATTTTATATTTATTTATGGAATTAATGATATAAGTACAAGCATTTTAAAACTTACTATTTAAAATAAAATTTCTCAATACTTTTTTAAACTCACATTAACCTTTTTTTTTTTTTAAAAAAGTAACCCTAAAATCCAATTTCAATTTTTTTAAAAAGAAAATAATACGCGAATCATAAAAATTATGATCGAAACTGTTTATTCTTTATAACCACACCAAAATTTGCTAAAATTAAAATTGACCCGAATTGGCAATTCAATAATTAATTTAAGTTTAATATTTTAAAAGTTTGAACCGTCAATTTCTTAAACAGAAATTTTCATAGTTTAACGAATCGACCACACTTAATCTGACTTATACTTTTGATCCAATAAGATCCCACCAACATTAATGTTTGTATGTGAATGAATACTAATTTCTTCTTATTATGGTGTAATTACGTCCATGTAGAATAAAATGATCATTGTTCTAAATTCATTCAAAATATTTTAGATTTTAAAATTTCATTTGTCCCGTTCTAAATATTTTTTAGAATTTAAAATTTTATTTTATATCATTTTACAAAATTCAGTATTCCAAATTTATCAACCATAAATAAAAATATGGTTTATTATGATATATTTTAATATATGAAATTTTGAATTTAATAAGAAATCAATATATTTTAAAACTAAACATAAATATTAAAGAAATAATTAAATTGCAATAAAATAACAAATTAATATTTCATATAATTAAAAGTTTCATGTCATTGATTAGGAACCAGACATACTTCACTTGACAATTTTTGCAATTTAATTAATAATAAAATAACAATAAATAAATAAAATTTTGTGCAACTATTAAATAGACAGAATAAAATCCAAAAACAAGAAATTATAAAGTAATTAATGGGATGAACTAATTAAAGGACCAACAATTTTTCCTTATTATTTTTAACAATAAGCATCGAACAATGTTGAATTAATATTTTTAAATTCAATATTTGTTGTAGTGTTATAGGATTATATGTCACCCCTTTGGAAGAGCATCAATGTGGAATGATTGTAGAGTTAAACAAGTTTATTTGTAAATAAAGTCAATCTAAGTTTATAATTGAAACTTATGATGTATTTGTGAGTACTTTTTTTTTTGTCTTGTAATAGTATTTTATTTTCAAGTAATTTTTCTGACCAAAGAAATTATTTCATGTAAATGTAATTACAAATTACAACTAATTTGTTGATATTGTTTAATAAAAAGGGTATATAATTAATAATAATGAAAATTTTTTAATTGTTATGTAATCAGTAGATGTTCTATATACACTAAAAGTCTGTATTCTTAATTATTACGAACTCTATTTTCTTAATTTGTGTAGGACTCTTAGGTTTCGTGTTCCACTTATGTAACTATATATATGGCTAATATAAGGATACTAAATTATAACAAATATAAATAACAACTATTTTATTAATTTATAAATATAGAGAATTAATATTTAATACAAAAAGAAGACATGATTACAAACTTAATAATTTCAATTCAAAATAGTAAAAGCTTGAAGTATTAATTATTGATAGTCAAAAGCGATAAATTATTGATAGTGAAAAATAATTAAAACTAAACATCTATATATAGTAGTATGATAAAATAAATTCCAAATTAGAATCATATTAAAGAATAAATTTATAATTAGAATAAGATTAGATTAAAATTATAATAATAATAATTAGAATAAGAAAATAAATACAACGTGATACCAACTTAGTTATTAAAACTAAATTGTCTTTAATAATATTTTTTATCAACTAAAATATATAGGGACGTTTTGGAGACTAAATGTTTCCCTTCATTCCTACTTTTATATATACACGATGGATATGGATAATTTGGACATAAGTTTCGGAGATGTTATATTTGTTGGTGCTTGTATGGCCCGGCCCGTAACTCAGCTAACGTCCATTTATTCAAAGACGTAGTTTGCTATGATGGATTTCCGATGATGAAATTGAAAGAATTTATACATTATAATATGTCTTGTAATTTATTTATTAAATTTACTGAAAAAGTGTTCTGCTTCTTTATTATAAATGATGACTTCAATTCCGTAAATGGGAAAATTTATTACCTAATATTATTATTTTATTATTTGTGATTATTGTTGTATATTGGCATATATATTATTAATATGGTACAAACTTTGAAAATTGATTCATTTATCCTTAAATACGCCATTTGTTTGAAAAAGTTTTCGGATTAAAAAAATTATTTAAATTAAGTTTTTTTTTAAATGCCATTCATTCCATCATTAATTATAGAAACAATAGATGATACAAAAAGAGTTTCAAAAAATGCATTTATTGCCTACTTGCACCATTTGAGTGTCACTTCTAACCTTCTTTATTTGTTAGAACGGGGACGTTTTATATAATATATGCACAAATATAAAAAAAGTTTTAGAGCCAAATTAAATGCCAAAATTTTGAACTTATTCATTGAATGCCATAAATTTCCAAAATTTTAGGTAAAATAAGGGAGAAAGAACTTAAATTTTAGCTTTAACTAGTTTAAACTTGAATAATTTTTCAATTCAAATTCAAAATTAAAAGTAAAATTTAGTTTCTTCAAATTTAAATGAAATTCAAAAAATAGTGTCTAAATGCAATACATTGCAGTGAAAATGAAATAGAATCCAAATTTTAATTTAAAAACTCTTAACAAGATTTAATTTAAGATTGGGTGCTAAAATTCAAGATTTAATGTGAGTTTGAAGGAACAATTTTTTAAAAAAGCCCACGGTCTAACAAAATATGTGACAACTTTTCATTTTAAAAAGCGCACAACTAATAATAAAAAGACCACAGCGTGACTTATAAAAAAAATATAATTATTATAAAGATTTGAAAAGGTGCACAATTAAGACTAATAAGGCTATAAAATGTCTTACAGAAGCACGCAACTAATGAATTAAAAGGCCACAAAGTGACTAACAGAATTTTATAACCGTTAACTGAGATAGAGAAATAAAAATCATTGAAAAAGTGCATAAGTACTAAAAATATAGCCACAAAATGATTCATAGAAGTCCACAGCTAATAATTAAAAGACAAGAAAGTGACTTATAGAAGTTCACAACTGTTAACTAACAGAGAGAAACAAAAACAATTGATAAAGTGCACAAGTACTGAAAACAAAAGACCTTTAAGTAGCTTACAACAGAGTATAACCATTATAGGGATTTGAAAAAATGCACTTAGTACAAAAAATAAAAGATCACCAAATAGCTTACAAAAAAGCAAATGATAATAAAAAAAAAGCATAATTATTACCAATAAAGTCCATATTAACTTATTTCTTGTCACTATTCTTACCTAGATCACCATTAATAGCAGCAAAGTGTGTCCTCCATAATTTTTTCTACTGGGTCATCTATCTCATTGCTAGCAAAAAGATATTGAGAATCAATAAACTTTTCTTTTGTCCATGGTTCTTGTGTAGGAGGTTGGATCTCTCATCTGAGTCAACGAGTGCTTGATGATCACTACCTTCGGGAATATCCTTACTTTTATTGCCACTTTTTTCTCTAATGGGTGTTTCAGAAATCTCAAAATATTAGCTCATTCCTTAGTGAAATTGCCTCAAATTAACAACCGAAGACTGCGATTCTTTAGGTTGTGCACTATTTTCTTATGTTTGCTCACTATTTTTATCTATCTTTTCCACCGATGTAGCCAAAAGAGTAGTAATTGCATTCAATTTTTTTTTGAATCTCAGCATTATTGTCTGCAATTGAAGGTACTATTCTAGGTCTTCTTGGAAGAGTAGCTCGCTTCTTTAGTGTACAATTTTCATATTTGGATCCCCACAACAAACATAACATATATTTGCCCCTGACATTAATGATTGTGACTAAATTTACAATGACAAAAGTGGACATATATTTATTAAACATATAAATAAGAGCTAACTCTATATTTATGTGGTCAAATTTATAAAAATGATCACTGTTATTGTAAAACAAAATGAAAAAGTGAGTTGATAACTTGTCCCTTGAAACACACGCACATTAAATGCTGATAAAATTTGTGTTTGTCACTTTCCTTGATTGTTAAGCTTCCATATTAAAAAAAACACATACTTAAGAACTTTATAATCTTTTTAACTTGGTTTGCATCCTAAAGTCACTATTTAGCATAACTTCCTCTATATAAAAAATACACCCAAAAAAGAATTTTTTTCTAAATAAAGAGAGCAGATGGAGTATAATTAAGATATTATTGTTATTATATTTAGAGGACATATTAGCTCTTGATTAGAATTATTAATGATATTTATAATTCGAATATACTCCTAAAGTAGCAATATCGAAAGAAAAATATTTATGATAAACCTTGGATTTATTTCATGTTCTTTTTATTATTGAGCAAAGTATTGAGCTCCTAATTGATATCATGAAGCTTGTCCAATTAGATTGAAGTGAGTAGAATGATACATAATACTAGGCATGAGAGTAGTGAAATCCAACTAATTAGATTTAATGCATTCCTTGAAGTGAATCAATAATATATGATATTGGGCGTTGACATGAACAGTGAAAAATATATACTTATCATTGAGAATATTCATGAGATCGTAGTTGAAATAATGATCTTAGCAATTAAGGTAGCCACATGAGTTATTAAGAATAAATCTTACCATTGAAATTTGTATAAATGAATGAGGTATACATGGATATTGTTTATTATATATCAAAATATTGAAAGACAAATTGGACTTTGGTAGTAAAAGAATATTTCAAAGATATTCATCAAAAGATATATCATATAGAGATAATAATTGAAATAAATATGATTGTAATTGAAAGTCCACAAATCCAAGTGCTTTATTATTTGGTATGATCGGTTAGACCATTCATATTAATGATGATACAAAAAAAGGAAAATTTAATCTTTATATAGATATTTATTGAAAAATCAAAAGTTTCGTTAAATCTATTGAATTATTCATGCTTAGTTTGTTCTCATAGCAAATAATTATTGAGCAATTGCCAAGTAAAGTTCAAGTTGAACTACTTGCATTTTCTGGACTATTAAAGGGAAATTATTAACCAATTTATCCATCATGTGGATTATTTGTATATTTTGTGGATGCATCTCAAAAGATAATTACATGATTATTATTAACTTCTAATATGAAGTTCGCAAAGATTATTATCAATATACAACTAGAAATTTATATGATTATTTGCCTAAATAATTTGATTAAGAATATAATTTTCAAATTATGTTATTAAGCTTGAAAATGATAGTGAATTTATACATTAAACCTTTAATGACTGTGATGTGTTAATTGAAATAATTATAAGGCAATGTCATTACTTTTATTTATGCTCAATAATGATTTAGTAGAATCATTTATAAATGATTCCAATTAATTAGAAAACAATTATTATGAGAATGAATCTCTCTATTTCTTAGAGGGACATGTTATCAAATTTAATAGTACTTACTCACATTAAGCCAATAAGTTATTATATGCTCTCTCCTTTATAATTGATTTTGGATCATGAACGAAACATTGCCCATTGAGGAATTTTTAAAATATGCGGTATATGTTCAATTGCTCTACTACAATGCACTAAGATGAATCTTCAAAAGGAGATTGAAATATATGTCCAGTATGATCTATGATTAAATATGTAGAATTTTCAAATAAAAAATTTATATATGCCAAATTTGCTAATTTTTGTGGATCTCGACATTAGGGGAGAAAAAAAGCAGCTAGAAGAATAATTGATTAGAAAAGAATTATTATTATTATATAATGATCCTTATACAAAACTGTGTAAATTTAAAGTTTAAAAGATAATTCATTTGCAAAATATTGCAAATTAGTTGCTAGATATATTTATCTGATCCAAAAGGAAATAATTAAATCTTACAAACTTATTGCAAATTGCTCCCATTATAATTGAAGTCCCTGAAGGACAATGTAATAGTCTGAATCCAACCACTAGAGGAATTGTCTACTTTGGATCAAGCCGATTCCATTTCATACTGGGTCAGCAAGACCCGCACGATTTTGTCTCGCAGATGAAATGAAAAACTTTCCAGAAGGTCACCCATCCTAGGATTTCTGTCAAGCGAGCATATTTAACTCTGAAGTTCTTCCAACTCTCTAGTCATTCCACCAAAAGACGCCTTTGATGATTAGTTTTTCCCCTTTTCGATATATAATTTGATTCATTCTTGTGTATGCATTCCACTACCCTAGCTAACCTATCATCCTAGAAGCTCACCAGGAGCTCTTGCTCTATCCACCCTCTTAGGATCGCTCTGCCGGGTTAGGATGTCACAAACAAACTGTCCATGATAATGAGTCTAAAGCACGCCTGAAGTGTGTTAAACTAATCGGTTTCAAGGATAAAAATTCTAGAAAAGAAAATGAGAAAATATTCAAGATGTTGAGCTTTAGAACAGCAAATTGTGGAAGAAGTTCCTAAATATGACTAATAAGTTTTCCAAAGAAACTTAGGTACCTGAAATTAATAAAGAATCTGAGATCTCTATAAATTATGTCAGGTCAGGACAAGTATAAAATCGATATAAAGTAAATATCAACGATAAATATAGCGCTTGAAATTGTGAAAAATGATAAGGATTTTGAGCATATAGTCTATTAGAGATTATAAACATAAAATTGATTAGTCAAAATAGAACGACGCTTGTGGCATTTATTTTACTTGGAAAGTAAATTTTGAAATTTTAATATGGATATCAAGAGATGTCAAATCAGTAGAATACAAATATGTTTTTGTGCAAAATTGAAATGGGTTCATGAGATATAAAGTAAACTTGTTTCACAAGTTTTTCACAAAAAAACTCACATTTATGAGGATAAATACCTTTACGGTAGATACAATTATAATTTGATATATTGTTTAATATGATAATTTATGAAAATTCGAAATGTGTCTAACAATTAATTACCACTTATTTATATGCTAACTTGATATAGATATCTATATGAAAATTTCTGAAGGATTTTAATTGCTTGAAGCATAAAGTTAAATTCTGAATAAATTTATTCAATCAAATTGCATAGAGTTCTATGTGGATTAGTAGATAATGTTATCTATGAAATATTAAAAAATGATTGAATGAAGTAAATTGAGACCCTGGAAAATATATTCAAGATTTCTATATAAATTAAAGAAATCTCAATATATAAGATATAATATGACTAAGAAAATATTCTATTATTTTTATAATATTTTATTATTGAAAGCATAATTTTGATATTTACTCTATATGCCATAATAAGTAAGGTGATCTCTTGATTAATGAGTATATGTTGAAAGAATATTTTAATAGTATTGTTATATGTTCATGCATTTTATAAGGAGATTTGAATATGACTTTTTCATTATATAGTTGGTGAATATTTTTGGAATTCTTGAAGAGTTTTTGAAGATTATAGATTCCTCAAATGAAGAATTTAAGATGAAAAACATTGAAAATATAAAACTTTATTTCGGCCTGAAGATCGAGTAATTCATAAATGAAATTTTATCTATAAATCCACAAATATGACTAAGTTATTATAATGATGTTATGTGGATGTCAATGACTGTGAGGTTACTTGATAAGAAAATTATTATTTTTTAACTTTAAGAAAATTATAAACAACTTATTGGTTCTGAAGTACTATATTTTAGTGCAATAAATACGATAATGCATTTTACTAGTCATATGACTATATATAAGTATTTTTTATAAATTTTATTTGCAAGATTAATTCTCCTTGAATATGAAGAAATTGAATGAAGTTAAAACATATATTTTGATATCTCCATTGGATGATATATATGGGATTATATTACAACTAACATATCAAAATCATTTTTTATTGATTATGAAAATGCAGGTTACTTTATCTAATCCACATTATGTTATATCATAAACAAGCTATTTATTTACATATGAAGCTATAATTATTTTATGACGAAATATTACTGACGAAATATTGCTACCACTTCTTTTAGCCAAGAAGAAATTATAGTAACTCATGAAGAAAGAAGAGAATTTATTTGATGGAGATAAATATTTCAACATGTTCAAAGTAAGCGCAGTCTACTTATCGAGAAAAAAATTTCTATAATATTATATGAAAATATATTAAAGAAATTATTTTTAGAGTAATGATATATTTACAAAAAAAAACAAGAAGATCATATTTGCTCATGATCTAGAACGATGATATTGAAGTTCAACTATTCAAGTGACAATATTATTTATTTGCTCATTAAAGCACTTTTTACTGCAATTTTTCTACTATAAGCTTTCTACCATAAGTCTTTGAAGAATTGATGTACAAAATTGAAATACATAAACTTGAAGATCTCAAGATTTATCTTCATGGGCGAGAGTAAATATACATTGTACTCTTTTTTCTTTAACCAAGGTTTTTCCCATTAGATTTTCTTGGTAAAAGTTTTTAATGAGACAGTATTTGAACACATATTTAAGGAAAGAATAATGTACTATTTTTCTTTTATTAAAATTTTTTTTCCCACAGGATTTTTTTCTTAGTAAGGTTTTAATAAAATATATTCTTAAAAAAATAAACATTCAAGGAGATGATATAAAATAAGTGGATGTCCTATATGAGTTAAAAGTTTGTATTCTCAATTTTTACAAATTCTATCAAAACTTAATTTGTGTAGTACTCTGTTAGGGTTCCACTAATATAACTATATATATGTGCTTCTCATCAATAATTAACACATTTTTGTATTCTCTCCCTATTCTGCCTATCCTTTATATTCTTTTTACTTTTCTCCCTAATTTTATATATAATATAATATTAATAATCAATTAATTAAAGTAATAATGAAAATGAAGCCAATTTTTTTAAAAAAAAATCTTATTTATTTTAAACATTTTAATAATTTATATAACCACACAGTCAAAAATAAATTAAGAGCATAAAACAAGCTGTGATATTTATATCATTAAAAATTGACGTTCAAGAATGGCCTCTTTGTGGCACTTGTTTCTGTGCTGCTGAGTGCTGACCATGCAGCTTGACATAGCACAGTTATAGCAAGTTTGTGGCCACCAAGACATTGCTTTCCTACGCCACAAATATACCATTTGCTTCCTGGTGTTGCTAAAATAATTTTGTCATTCCCTGAAGTCAGAGCCTGTTGCAATGGTGGCTTAGTACTGTTTTGAAACGCAATTCCGTTCACTTTGAACACATTGTGGGCATCAACAGGATATTGGAAAACTACAAAATTGAATCCAACCATAGTAATAATTTTAGTTTTCGTCAATCTAACCATTAGAAAACAAACTCAATCAAATTTTAAATAATTGGCCTAATATTAGTAATTAAATCATGTTAGGGATGACGGCGGTTTGTTTCCAAACCGGAATCGAATTGAAACTGAACCGTTGAAAATCAATATTGAATTGTGGTTAACGGCATTGGTTTCAAATTATAATTAAAACCGTACATTTAACATTAAGTTTCGATTATTCATTTTTTCAAACAAAAACCGGAGGTTTGGATTTAAAATCGGCGGTTCCGAATTGAAACCGTGAACACATGTTCTTAAAGAAACTCCTAACTTATTTTTTTGTTTCATTAGCTTTTTTAATATTAATATTTATAATTATTATTTATTTAAGCTATCAATCTTAAACAACATTTTAAAAATTTTGAAATATATTATCTAATTTTGGTTTAAAACTTGAATAAAATTAAAATAAGTGATTCCAAACCTTCTTAGAAACTGTTCAAAAACGGTTTGATTTCAATTCCACCTATTTTATAATTAAAATAGGGATTGTGGAATTGCATATAATATGAGAAATGGAAAATGGTATGACCAAGTTTGTCTCCAACTTGAAAAATCTTGTCTTTAGACCAAGCCTGGAAATCAAACCCAGCAGTCTACCCATATTCATCCCCTACAATGTTCTCTTCTGCTAAAATCGTGATAGGAGCAATGGCAATAAGGAGCACAAAGATGATGAATGTCTGATTAGAAGCCATTTGATTATTGGAGCTAATTTGAGTTTAAAAGACTCATAATATATAAAAGACGATGCTAAGCATACTTCGAGTTGAACCGACCGAACAAATTATGAAGCTCGGTTTTGGGTTTAAATGAATAATAAGAAATCTGAAAATAAAATTGATCCGAAAAATACCTGTAAAAACTGAATCAATTTGGTTGGATTTAATTTTTCGTTTTAAAAAAAAAAATATACACATAATAATTCACTTAAAGCCCATATACAATTTGGGCCATCGGTGCCCATCAATGAGACAAGTCCAGCCCAGCTTGCAATTCAACGAAAATGACTACAAAATCAAAAGCTTAAGCAATCCTCCATGGCAGCCCATTAGGCTTCTCCAGCACCTAAATGCACATGCATCATGAATAATTCTTCCTCTTCTTTCTTTTATTTTGACAACTTGATAATTATATGGGCAAGGACTAGGGATACATTTGCATATCACCATCCAGAAAAATATATTTCTTTGGTTAATATTTGATTTAAAAATAAAATAATGATCAAATAAGCAATAAAGTAAATTTAGTGAAATATATTTAAACAAACATGGTATATATATAAAAATAAATTAAAAACACGAGGAGCCATTTTTGTATATAGATCCGCTACTAATTGTGATTTCACTATTCTCGATAAATTTCTATTTTTGTATATAAATTTCTTGATAAAGTTCTAGAAAAAGCTAAATATTTATTTATTTTTCCAAACTATAATTTATCAAAGACGATTATAAACTTTTAAAACAATTTGAAAAATAAAGTTCATATCTGAAAATATAATATCTGTAAGAGTAGTGTTTTCCTCAAAGCACATTGATAATCATATTCACTTATCAATAAAAACCTTTGATACATGAGATCACCAATACATCTATGTAGGAAAACTTATCCTATATAATTTTATTGATAATCACATTCATTTGCCAATCAAAAACTTCCAACACGAAAATACAGCTGCACTGTTGAATATATTTTTTTAATCAAACTCTTAATTTTATATTAATAAATTCTCTAAAAGTGAAATATGCATTGTCACTTGAGCTAGCTATCTGCTAAACGTAACAATTTATGAGACCATCAATAGCGCATTTTTCAAACATAATTTCAAATAATGTAATTTTTCGTTGTAAAAAAATTCAAATTGGTACGCATCCAAGTACGGAGTTGAAGAGAGTGATGGTTCCATGCACGCAATTTTTAACGGTAATAGTTGTATGTTGGTTTGAATCTTAGGGAGGAAAAGAAAGAGAGCCACTCCTTTATCATTTCTCATTCTCAATAAATATTTTGGACCCTACAATCTCTAGTTAGTCTAACCTTAACCACCAAAAATCAATTAATTAATTAATTTTGGTCTAATAAGATTACTAATAGAGAAAGTGACCATTTTAATTAATTTTTCTTTTATCTTGTGTGTCTAAATTTAGAATTTTTATCAAAGAATTGAGTGATTGTCCATTTTTTGGTAAATCTGAGGTCAGAATCACTGTCATGATATTCAAATAGCGTTCTTGGGCGGCTAGGCATGACAATTCCTCTAGTACTGCCAAGGTTTTCTTTTTTCTATGTTTATTTTTTCATATTATGTATTAATTTATGGTCCTTATTTCCTCTCCTTCTTTCTCCACACAAAAGAATAATTTAAACATGCTTTACACCAACCCTTAGATGATGTTAATTAGAAATCTACTAACCCCATTTTGAGAGATTTAATGAGTCGGAATAACATTATGGACACAGTGAGAAGTAATTATCTATATACGTCTTAAATTGATAAAAACTCTTGTGATTAAAAGAACTCGATACCTCTTAAAGTTTTTTATCATTTTGGCATCGAGCTATTTTTCCGCAGGATTTCCCATGCTAAGACATTGAACAAATTTCCTAGGACTGCTATAACTTGCATGATATAAATCGCAAAATGCGCCCTTATCTCTAGGGATCCGTTCTGTCTTATTGTGACGACCAAGCCTAAGACCTGCAATTCATTTGCACTGGGGACTAACATCTTTTCTTTTAAGTTAAAGCGATGGCATATTCTAGGAGCCCAAACTATGTGATTGAATAAAGCATCCTCTATTTGTTGCAGGTCTCTATTTGTTGCGGGTCCAAGAAAAAAACGCTATTAATCCGAAGGCAAATAGCTTATTTTCTACGGTCAGAGACTATGAGAATGCTAAACAGATTACATCCGATTGCTATGAAAAATATATTTCTACAATGCTAAAAATAAAAGATTAATATTGGTATCATAATACAGCCTCCAAATTAGAATTAAATTTCTAATTATTAGATTAACGTTTAGAATTTCAAATAAAAGTTAAATGTTGAAATAAAACGTTAAAACATGGAAAATAGGATACCAGAATGTGAAAAGGGATAAAACATGTCACGTACCTCTTTTCGATTCAGGATTTCACATCTGAAATTATCAATTTCTACAAGACAACAAATGACCCACAACTTTGTGTACACATTCCCTCTCCAATGCTATGCCATACGTATAGGGAACTTGAAAGCTATTGAATAATACAGTGTGTGTGAACTTGAAAGGTATACTTTTCTTTCTCTTTTTCGACTTTTCCAACATATATAACCTTGAAATTATAAAGGGAGAATTATTTTTTAGTCCCTGAGATTTGTTTTAAATTACTACTTAGTCTCTTTTCTTTTTTTCTTTTAGTGTTTATGGTATTTGAACGGTGATTAAGGAAGCAATTAAATTACTTAAATTATAATAAAAGAAACATTAATTAACTAAATGACCATTTATCTCATATAATTATGCTAATCTCAACAGTTCTCTCTCCATTAATCTGCTATGAAGAAATTATGAATTTTAAGAAATTATAGAAATTACTTATTATTTTTAATAGAGATAAGGATAAAATTAAATAAAAAATAATTAATATTTTTAATCTTATAATAATAATAATATAAATATTTTAACATAACAACTTCTAGAAAATGGCACTTAATTTTGGATGTATGAAAAAATGTCCTATATTGTTAAGTCGTTAAACTGTTAACTACTTTTATATGAAAAAGGAAATATCATTTTCGCAATTAAATGTTATTAAAAAGATAAAAATATTCACAAATTAGACTTATCAAGATCCGATTTATAAAGCGATCAAAAATAATTTTTTTTTCTTTTATTGATAACGACGGTGAAATTACTTTCATATTCGTCTCTATCGATATTTCAAATCACATCACTCACCTCATTTTCTTTTGAAGAATACCCATCAAATTTCTGCATCAATAGGAAATTGTGGTTTGGGTTAAACCAAATTTATGAACTCTTACATTTTCTGTGTAATTGCTAATTCCGTGATAAAGTGAGAGACGAACTCTAGGAAATTTAAGTTGCTGACTCGCTGATAAGTACATACATATTTAGGTTGACAATATACTTTTATTGAGCTTTGAGCTGACCTAGCCTATATAAACCTTAACATCAATTTTGAGTTAATGACTAACAAAATCTAATAGCAGGTCAATGGAAGGCTCGATGGCCACTCAAATAATCCTTAAAAGACCCGGCAAGCCCCATTATTTAGTGGCCATGGATAAAATGAAGCATCCCTTTATCGTCTTTACGATTGTGGGTTGGGATTGGGACTTGTTAAAAGCCAAATTAATCAAGAAACTGCGTTTACAAGACCGGCACTTGTAGCATTTATGGTATACGCGTGAGCTTATTGGAGCAAATGAGAGTAAGTCAAAAAAAGCACCGTTTTTGCGGAAATCTGCTTTTGAGGGAACAAAGTTGGTCCTGTATTAAGTATAAATACTTCCAAGTCTTGAACATATGCAATTATTACGTACAATCTTTCTTTGTCAATTCCATAAATCCATCGGGTAATTGTCTCAAAATGCAATTAATCCAACTATATTTTATATTTTTATAGCATTTTTTATTTAATGGTGAAATAATATATTTATAATCTTTATTATTTAAGTGCATTAATAGTACAAAATATTGATTTTTTTTATTATTATTCCTGCATAATGATGTTTCACATTCTAATAAAATACATAAATTCATTATTGCAAAACCTTTCCTGCACCATCAACTTTTAGTTTGTCACATTGAAATACTACTTAACTTGTATATAATAATTATTTTAAATTACAAAATTTTTCTATTGAATATTTTAACTTATTTTTTAAATTTTATAAAAAATTTGTTGAATAATTTAAAAATGAGAAAATTATTGTTTCAAAAGTTATGGTAACATACATCAAATTCATATTTTGCATATAAAAGCTAAAACACACACAATAGAAACTATTGTTAATAATGTTAGGCCTAATCTTCAATTTCGCCCCAAATTTTTTGAGCAGTTGTAATTTTACTCAAAATTGACCTGTTGAATCTATTTTATAAATTTTTGAAAATTGTGCTTAGTATTGTGGATTTTGACTTGTATTGTATTTAATTGGAGCTTAATTAATATTATTTTAAGGTAATTAATTGATATCTTAATTAATTAATTAATTAAAAGAAAGAAATAGAAGACGCGATGCAATTGAACAAACACTTCTCAAGCTGTTGTCCACATACATGAATGTGGAACACGGAAGGAACTAATGAGAACATGTGTCAATTGATCATTTTGATTTTTTTTTTTTTTATGCAGATTTACATAATTTGAATGTTTATCTTTTGATTCTCCAAGTCGTATATATATTTATTATTAAACTACTGATTTGGTGCGCTTTTCATTGGTTTTATAATGCTTTATTGTATTTAATTTCTAAAAAAAAATGTAACCCATATTTATAAAATAAGAATATTATTAATAAATACCACAACCAAAGAAAAATAAAGTTCTATCTGGCAAGGAAATAAAAGAATAGACTAGCACATTTTCATAAAATTGTCGTAGTTTTTATAAAGATGTGTTTTTGTCCATAATCTGTGCTCATCTGTGTGCACGTTAATGTTTCCTATTTAATTTATAATAAAATAAAAAAAACTATCTATCTATACTTCTATATTTATACTGTATATAAATGTGAAAATAAGACAAAAATAATGAGATTTTCGATATTACGTTCAATAAAATTTAAAATATTCTAAAATTATTTTAATAATTGCCAAATTTGAAAATTATATTTTATTTTAATAATTGCCAAATTTGGAAATTATGTTTTATACTAACGAGTGTTTGGATGAGTAGTTTGACACTCTTTTTTCTCAAGTGAGGTCGTGTATTTGATTCTCATAATTGGAGCAAATAATTCTCATAATTGGAGCAAGTATTCGCTAAAAATACTTTATTCATTTTTAAATTGACCTGGTGCGAGCATGATTAAGTTGTAGACATTTTATTATTTGATTGGATATAATTTTTAAACATTATTTTTTAAATAAATAAACATATATAATAAAAAAGGAAAAAAGTATATTCTTTCTTTTTCTTTTTTTTATAGTTGTAGAAAAAATTATGAATTTATTTAGAGAAGATATAATGTTTCTTTTATGCAATTTTTTTTTATTACTTAATTAACTTATTTATTTATTTTAAATTTATAATTTAGAAAAATAGAGAAATAAAATATTTGAATGAACTCGTTAACGGACTGATATTGGATTCTAGTATGATTTTCTTTATAATTTTTATTTATTGATTTGGCCCTTTTTTTGTCCATCAAAATCAAATTTAATTTAATTATAACATTTCTAGAGTTATTTTTAAAATTTAAATTGCTATTTTTAATATAATTTATTTATTGTTCTATGTTGAGTTCTTAAAAGAGTTTTATTGTTAATAAAAAATAATTTTTTTTCGTTGTTAAATTAATTTGTAACTATTATTACTTTAATTTGATAAGAAATTTATATATTCCTTGCAATAAATAGATAGCCTCCTAATTAAATATTTTTAATTTTCTTGATATTTTTTTATATCCTAAATATATTTGACTTGAAAAAAATAGTGTCTATGAAATTGAAAAAAAAAAACTATAACCATATATTTCTGTTTTGGGTCATTTTTTGAATTTCAAGAATTTGTATATATGTTCATATATATCTTTCTGTAATGCACTAAGTAAGTATATTATTATTATAGTCAAAATGATTATCATTATTAATCAAATCATCTTCTCATTTTTTTTTATTTTATCTACCAATAAAAAAATTTATTATTATTTTTCATTATAGCTATAGATAGATATTGATTTGGTATTGAGGGCAAGCACTGTAAATTGAGTAATAACTTGATTTTCATTTTGAACACCTATCAGGGTACATAATATTTATTGGTATTAAGGATAAGGTTGACGATTGAGTAATAACTTGATTTTCTTTTTGAGCATTTATCGATATTTTAATAATCTGTATATATAAATTAGAAATTGAAAGATTAAGTATTGAGATTGAATTGAACTTTATTTTAAGACCATTTCATTGTATAAAAATAAAATGAAGTATATGATAAATAACATTTCAAATAGCTTATACGACAAAGTTTAATACAAAATAACTAATTGTATTTATTTTAATCTAAACAAAAACTTATACTTTCATGTTATATAGATTTTCAATCTCACCCTCAATGAAATGAAAATATAACGAGCATTGTTATTGTGTAACTTACGTCATAAAAAAATTAGTACTATATAAAAATGTGGGAATAAGGGAGGAATAATGAGATTTTCAATATTACTTTCAATGAAATTAAAATATCCTAAAGTCTTAGTTGTAGACAATTCAAAAATTATATTTTATATCAATGAGTGTTTTGATAAGTGGTTCAACACTGTTCTTCTTTGGATGGAGCAAATGCTTGCTGAGAGCACTTTATGTACAAGCATGCTTTAATTCAAGCACAATGCATAGGGATACCTGTAGTTAAGAAAAAAAAAAAACATATTGTTATTTGATTAGATATAATTTGTAAAAATTATTTTTTAAACAATATATATATATATATATATATATATATATATATAATAAAAAGTATATTTTTCTTTTTTTACGGTTTTAGAAAAAATTATGGGTTTATTTGGAGGGGATATAACATTTTTTTTATATAATCTTTTTTTTGTTACTTAATTAACTTATTTATTTATTTTAAATTTGCAACTTGGTACAATAGAGACAAAAAAAAAATTGAATAAACTCGTTAACCGACGAATATTGAATCCTAGCATAATTTACTTTTTTATTTTTATTTATTTACTTGACTTTTTTTTTTTGTCCATTAAAATTAAATTTAATTAAGTTATAGCATTTCTAGGGTTATTCTTGAAACTTAAATTAGTAATTTTTTTAATATAATTTGTTTTTTTGTAATAAATTGAGTTCTTAAAAGAGTTTCATTCTTAATAAAATTTATTTTTTATTTTTTTGTTTTTGAATTAATTTGTGACCACTATTATTTTAATTTAGTAAAAGATTTATATCTCTCTTGCAGTAAATAGATAGCCTCCTGACTAAATATTTTTAATTTTCTTGATATTTTTCTTTTATATTTTAAATATGTTTGACTTGAAAGAAAATAGTGTTTATAAAATTGAAAAAAATTATAACTATATATTTCTGTTTTAAGCTTTTTGGATTTCAAGAGTTTTTTTATATGCTCATATATTCCTTTCTCCAATGCACTGGGTAAGTAATATTATCACTATAGTCAAAATGATTACCATTATAAATCAAAATCATCTTCTCATTTCTTTCTTTTACTTAGCAATAAATTTTCTTTTATTATTTTCATTATAGCAGTATATAGGTATCGATTTGAGATTGAGGGTAAGAGTAGGACTGTGATAATTTAATTTTCTTTTTGAGTAGCTATTAAGATTTTAAGAATTTGCATTTATAAATTATGAACTCAAAGATTAAGCATAGAAATTGAATTAAATTTTATTTTAAGACCACTTCATTATATAAAAATAGAAATAAGTATATAAAAAATAATGTTACAAGTAGTTTATACGATGAAATCTAATATAAATTAACCAATTATTTTTATTTTAATCTAAAAAAAATTATACTTTAATATTAAATAGATAAAAAATAAAAAAAGTAAAAAACATGAAAATATAATTAGCATTATTAGTGTACGTCATACAAAAAACTAATTATTCTTTAAAAATATTCAAAACGTTTGATACTTTGAGATAAAATAATCGCCATAAAACTACTTTCATTTTGAAATAAATGAAATATTATAAAAAAAATCAAAATATTTTACCATTAATATAAATATATATTAAATTTATGGTTAAGGTTATTAAAATAAATTATTGCAGGAATTAATTAGTAAAAAAAGAAAAAATTAATCATTTTAGAATGAAAGTCTTTACAGATTAAGAGATAATTAAATTAAAAAATTGACACAAAAAATAAAACAATAAAATGGTTTTATTGACCGGCTAAGGAAGTCAATAGAACCGTTCAATTAAGCATTATAAAAGTTTTGAAGAAAACCGTCACTTTTCTTACGTGAAATTCAAAGTCGAATAAACTGTAAATATATGTATATAACTATGGACGAAAAAAGTTTTAAAAGTTAATTTAAATAGTAAAAATAATATTTAATTATTAAAATTTGAATAAAATGGTGAAAAGTGGAAACTTTTCAAGATAAGTAATCATAATTTGATGGAGAAATAATTATTAGAAGTTTATTAACAGTATATGAAAAGACAAAGTATGATGAATGGATGGTTGAAGATCGTTTGATATGTGGACTTGGTCAATCTAACGGCAAATTCAACCGTGCAAGATTGGATAATAGTAATAGCCGCTACGTTGGACTCTGCCAATTGTGACGGCTTTGTTAATAATAATAATAATAATAATAATAATAATAAAACTAATAATAAAAAAAGATTTGCTATTGCTGACCGGCTCAAGAACGGGTCGTTTGTAAATGTGACTTTATAAGAGTCCAACTCATTCCAAAATTAGCATAATTAATATTAACAATTCACCTCCAGCGTTAATAATTTAAGATTATTAAATATTCTTTTATTTTTAATTAAAATTGCATATATGAGATAGTTTCTAATGTTAAGATTTGAGCCCTTAGTGTTTATTTTTATTTCAATAAAATTTTTGAAAAGGTCACAACAAAAAAGTTTATATACTCAGTTTTGCTTAAAAAAATCATTTTATTTGATTTTGTGAGCCTATTTGGTAAAACTAACTGTTTTGATAGCTGTTAACTGTTGAGTAATTTTTCATAAAAGTTAAATCTTACGTGAATTAATTTTTTATAAAATATATTTTTTAATTTTTAAAAATTAATTTAAATACTATATTAATGAATATTATAAAAAAATAAAATTTAACTGTTTAATATACAAAAATGTTAAAAACGACGTGAAAAGTTTCCAATGCAACATTCACGTGGTAAAGAAAATGGTAAACGTTCTTCAACAGTCTTACGTCCCTCTTACTGTCTTTTCCATCTTTGCTTACGTGATATAATAACCCAGTTGAGAATTAATTGTGGTTGAAGAAATGGTTATTGATAAGAATTCGATTGCTTTTCCATAATAAGGGCTATGAATCTATCTCATATAACTCAGGTTTAATACTAAAAAACGACAAAACCAAAACTTTCTTAATTTTGAATTTAATAAATTTTTTGAATAAAGACTTAGTTTAGTTAATTTTAGTCATCTAGAGAATGCTGTTAATATATAGTCTAACCATTTGATAAAAGATGGACGTAATTTTTTCAATATTTTGAATTTCAAATTACCTAATTAAAATATACTTCAGCCAATATTGGATAAATGGAAATAAATTGCATGACGATTAGGGATTCAAAATTTAAAATCATACATGAATATTATTCTTGATTCGAATGTAAAATTGTGTATGCAAAAAGGTAATATGTATTTTAGTATTCTCCTTATTTTTTCTTCAATCCCTACCTCACATCAATCCTAATAATTGATGTGCTAAAAATAACTTTTCCTAGATCCATTTTTATGAGAAAAAAAAAAAAACGTTTTACCAACTTTTTTTTTTTTCCAATTAAGAAGCATAATGGTTCATAGTGTCATAGTCAGAGGTGAGCAATTTTCGATTTATAACTGAGAACTGAACTAAATCAATTTAGTTCAGTCAAAGTCAAATATTTGTTTTAGAAATTTGATTGAATATAAAACTATTTGATTTTTAATTTTTTTTCAATTACCTTATATAACTAATCGAATTTATTTTAAGTTCAAAATAGCTAATTTAATTTGAAATAATCAAATTCAAGTCAAACCAAATCAAATCAATTTAATTCAATTTCAATCGAATATTATACCATTTGATTTTCGATTTGATTACCATAAAAATATATTCGGATAGATTGAAATCGAGCTAATCCGGTTTGATTCGATTTAATTAAGTGAATGCTCATCCCTAGTCATAGTGCAAGTACTTTCTTTTTTTCTAAACCTAGATTATATTAAGAAACTGAAAGTTTTTAAGTATGGTGGGAACACAAAAACCTATAAAAAAGCTATTTTGACAAAAATAATATTGTTAAAAACTATTTACAAATCTAATCTCAAATGAATGTTATTTTTTACCAATATAATATTTATGCTGTCATAGAAAGAAAACGTTGCACTAAAACCACCAATTCTTGCAAAAGAAAAAGTAGTATGTGCTGACAAATAGTCAGCAAAAAGTAATTACATAAATAAACAATAATTTTTATTTTGTATTAAAAACACCAATTTAATTGGTGGTTTCAATACAAAATAAAAATTTTAAATTGCCAAATGACCTTTTCACTAATACAGTTCATTTCACGGTTTTAATGCAAATATGTGACCATTAGTCAACAGAAAGTACGCGAAAAAATAGTATTTGTTAGGAGTCTACCAAATTAACTGATGACTTTAGTAAAAAAATATTTATTTACTCAATGTATTTTTTCACCAAAAGCATGCATATCATCTAGTGGTTCTGGTGCGTAAACATTTCAAGTTAAGCAATAAAACTTATCACCTGCCTCTCCATCTATAGAGTTTGCTCGTGTTTAAATACCAAAGAAATTGCAGAGGTGAAGAAAATGTGAAATGACATTTAGACATATTCAAGTTGAAGCACCACTAACAGAAGATAAGCCTCAAATCTCTTACTTTATGGCATAAAACTATTATTAAGATTATCATTCTAATATGTCCAACATGTCTTCTGTAGTATAATTTCAGTGGATTATACCATATATAACATTAGAAATCTCATCAAACATTTATTGCACTCCTTTAATGGCATCTCAACAAACCCATACTTCTTTCCTCGAAATGAGTGAGGTAATATCTAATTCAATATACAATAACTACTTTCAAAACTTTTGTAGTGTCTTTCAGCATACATGATGCATATACATCTTATGTTAGACACTTATTTAATGATTTCTTTGAGATGATGATGATACCTAATCAACAGACTCATTTGATATTTTATAATCCACAAAAATCATCTGTAAATATAGTTCAAATTCCTCATATAAGTGTCAATATAAATATTGAGAATGAAAAAGAATATTAAAGCATTAAAAAAAATGCAGTACGCCAAAACCAGCATTTTAACATGGGACTTCTTTCAAGATGCGGAATAGGAGAACACATGGGTCGATATTAATATGAGTAATTTTGCATATATTAGTTATTTAGACATTTTAACATAATACAAGTTTAACTGAAAATAATTTATTACTCTTAGTAATTTATAATTGTGTAAAAAAGTTTATATTTATTTACTCATTAAAACCACTAAATGATATATGTATTTTGATTAAAAAAATACTTTATATAAATAAATATTTTTTTCATTGAAACCAATCGTTAATTTTGTGGACCTTTAACAAAATACTATTCTATCGTTGACTTTATGATTAGTGATCACATTTCATATTTGAATTAAAACCACCAAATGATTTGTGTCTTAGTAAAAATGTGATTTGACAATTTAAAATTTATGTAATGCATTGAAATTGCTAATTCAATTGATGATTTTAATTTAAAATAAAAATTATTATTTATTTCTATAATTACTTTCACTAAATGTTTATCGGTACGGGTTACTTTTTCTTTATATTGAACTATCAATTGAGTTGGTGATTTTAGTGCAACATTCATTTTTTATGACAAGACAAATATTAGATTGATAATAATTTTCATTTGATATTAAATTTATAAATATTTTTTTCAAAAATATTATTTTTGTCAAAATCCTATTTTCAGGACAAAGAATATGGTCATCATTATATGTAGCCACCATTTTCCACTTCTTTTTCTTTTTCTTTCTTCTATGTTGTGTTCCCTCCTCATCAACTTTGGAGATTAATTTACCTAGTGCTCATCCGTGGAATAAATTAGTCAGAATTTTTTCTTTTGGAACGAAATATTTTTTTATTATTTGTTAAGAAAAAGATAAAACAAAATAATTTTTGAATCTTTTTTATTTTAATTAATTTGATCTATAAATGAAATCATAGATGAAGGAAAAAATTTATCTACATTTTATATATTAAACTAATTATAAATAGTATTTTAGTTCAAACTATGATAATACCTTGAAAAAAAGAGAGAACAAAATGGTAATATTTTTAAAAAATATTTTTTTGATTGGGTTGGTAGGGATTAGACCCCACCATCGGTTCGATTCAAATCATAACCAAATTAAAAATGAACTATACTCTATATGAATCAAAACTAAACTAGAAGCATTGGTTTAAAGTTTAAATCAGAACCGGTGGTTAAAAGGTCAATTAAGATTCATATGATATGAATGTTAAAGTCTAATCTTGAACCGGTTGGAATCGGTGGTTCTAATCCAGTTCAAACTGAAAATTTTTTATTTTTATTTTTAAAATTATAATCACTTAATGTATTTTATAAGCTTTTAAAAGACTAAATAATATTTTATTCTATGATACTTTTAAAGAAAATACACTTTGCTTAAAAAGTTAAAAATCTGAAAAGGTTAGATGGTAAAAAAAATATTTAGTTTAAAATCACTTTATTTGATAGTTATTGTTTTTTTTTTTTAAAATCTTAGTTTAAAATTAAATTATTTGAACCATTTTTCAAAATTTTCCAACAATTTATTTACTTAATAACATTTAGAGAAAATGAAATAATAATTTATTTAATTATTTTGTAAAATTACTTAATTTTATGTCTAATATGAGTATGAGTATTTTAAAAGTTATTTAGAATAAAAAATTTTCAACATTTTCTTTAAATTCATATTAATTTTCGAAAGAAAGACAAATCATAATCTTAGAATCGAATTTTCATTTTTATTTTTTTTTGAAAAAAATAATATAAATATCATCAGAAAGCATGATCGGATTTAGCAAGTTACGGTACTATGCTGAAACCGATTGGAACTGAAATGAAACTCCATCAGTTTAAAAGCCGGTTCAGATTTAATATTTTAGAAATTTTAAACTGCGGGTTCAGTGAAGCGGAACCGGGGGGTTTAATCAACTGGCCATGCCAACTGGGCGTATGCAAGTAATTTTCCATGCACCGGTTGCATCGTTACATTTCACCGTTTCACGTAACTAGTCGAGAATGACGCGTGATTACGTGTAACAAATAAGCGTTGATTGAGGTGATGCGCAGTTTCCATTAACCTTAAAAGTCAAAGCAATTACCGTTATAAGTCAAAGTCTTACCCCACGTAACAACGCCATTTATAAATACATTAAAAGTCTGCATCGCAACAATCCCAGAAGAAAGGAGAAGAGAGAAACGGAACTGCAGTTCCACCCCCCCAAAAAACATAAACGTTCACCTCTTCTCTTTCTCAAATTTTCATTTCACTTATTCCCAAGAAACAAACACAAGTTAAAAGAAGCTTAAATGCCAAGAAAAGGTATGAGGAGCCTCTGCTTTAACCCCAAAACGCCGTCGTTTGCCCTTTCAACGACTTCTCTCTCGACTCCTCGCCGTTGCATCTCTGAATCCACCATAGAACAAATCATAGAAACTGCTTCATCGATGATTATGAAATGGAATCCCGACGATTCCACTTACGCCAGAGTCACTTCTCTTTTCTACGAGAACAAAAAAGAAGCTATGCAGTTTTTGAAGTGTGTAAACGATTTGCAAAAGTCCATGCACTTATTAGCTTCTGAAGGATCAATCGATGGCAGAATTGTAAAAGCTCAAAACCTCATGCAAATCGCCATGAAAAGACTGCAAAAGGAGTTCTATCAAATACTTTCGATGAATCGGGCTCATTTAGATCCCGAATCAGTTTCTGTTCGATCTTCTCGTGCTTCTACGAGATCTAGCACGTCTGATTACGAAGATGATGGTTCACCAGAGGATGACTTGCGTGTTGCAGGTGATTCCATCTCTGAAGTTGAAGACGTTTCGTCAACTGCCATGGCGGACTTGAGATCGATTGCGGAGTGCATGATCGCTGCTGGTTATTCAAAAGAGTGTGTAAATGTTTATAAAATTATACGAAAATCGATAATCGATGAAGGCATTTACCGGCTTGGCGTAGAGAAATTGAGCTCATCGCAGATTCATAAAATGAATTGGACGGCGTTAGATTTGAGAATCAAAAGCTGGTTAGAGGCAGTTAAAGTTGCGATGAGAACTCTTTTCACCGGAGAAAGAATTCTCTGCGATCACGTCTTTGCTGCCTCTGATTCCATCAGAGAATCTTGTTTTACTGAAATATCCAAAGAAGGCGCTATTCTTCTCTTTGGATTCGCTGAACTTGTAGCCAAAAGCAAGAAACCAACCTCCTCATCGCCATTCGAAAAAATGTTCCGTGTTCTTGATATGTACACTGCAATATCTGAAAACTGGATGGACATTGAATCGATCTTCTCTTTTGATTCACTCTCCATCGTCCGATCCCAAGCTCTTGCTTCTCTTGTTCGACTCAGTGGGTCGGTTCTCGTAATGCTTTCCGATTTTGAGTCGAGTATTCAGAAAGACTCATCCAAAACACCTGTTCAAGGAGGTGGTTTGCATCCATTAACTATTTATTCGATGAATTACTTGTCTCTGCTCGGTGATTATAGTAATGTCCTCACAGATATTATCTCCGATTGGCCTCCACCCGCGAAATCATCGCTACCTAAATCTTATTTCGACAGTCCAGATTCCGATGATTCTCCGGCACCGCCGATATCCGTTCGTTTCGCTTGGCTAATTCTGGTTCTTCTATGCAAGCTAGATGGAAAAGCGAAGCATTACAAAGATGTTTCTCTTTCGTATCTCTTCTTAGCCAATAATCTACAACACATAATATCCAAAGTTCAGACATCGAATCTCCGGTATTTACTCGGCGAAGACTGGATAGCGAAGCACGAAGCGAAAGTGAAGCAATTTGCAGCGACTTACGAGAAGTTAGCCTGGGGACAGATGTTTGAGTCATTGCCGGCGCAACCGACGGCAGACATTTCGTCTGAGGAAGCCAGGGAGAGTTTTAAACGATTTAATTCCAGCTTTGAACATTCATACCGGAAACAAAGTTCTTGTATTGTATCTGACCCGAAACTCCGAGATGAAGTGAAGGGTTCAATAGTGAGAAAGATTTTGCCGATTTATCGCGAGTTTTATGATAAGCAAAGAAATGCTGTACAAGGACGGAGAAACATGAGGCTATTGGTCAGATATACCCCTGAAGATGTAGAAAATTACTTGTCAGATCTGTTCTTTGGAAACGAGACGATTGAATCCGTTTCCGTCAGTTCACATTCATCTTCTTCTACGGCATCGTCTCATCAGCGGCATTCACTGTAATCAAGCTGATAGCTTTAGAGTTGTACCTTTCATTTTTTAATCGCCAAGGGCCCACAATGTATTTTGAGAAAATGTTTTCATTTCATAGATGGTGCAGTGGTTTACGTGTAAATTTCATAAAACGGTACGTATAAACGTATCATTTACGCTTGTCTATTGATTAATTTAAAATCAGTTAACGATTGAAAACGCATAAACTACACTTACAGAACAAAAACAGAAGCTATTTTCTTGATATTTTGATTTTAGTTGTTCTAGAAGTGAGAAATGTAATGTAGTAGTTAGGAATGGATTCAGAAATTTTCACTATTGAAGGCAAAAAAAAAAAAAAAAAAACAAAAACAAATATACACATTTTTCAACAATTTCTCATTTATGTCATTATTATTTTTTTAATTACTAAGAATAAAATTAATTATAAGATAAATTTTATTCAAAGTAACTGTAGATAATTTTATTATTTTCATCAATTTTCAATTCTTGATAAATATAAATTATGAAAATGCTTAAAGTATATATTTATTAACAATTTAGAAATCAAATGATCATTTCTCTTTTTCTAGACATCTATTTATAGTACAATTCAGATTATAATTAACTAAATAAATTTTATGATAAGAACCATAGTCATGAATGTTGAACAGAAATCTCGGCTATTAATGACTTTAGTAACTTTTTTTGACTAGTTATTACACTGAGAGTTATAAAATTTATGCACTGTTCGGGTATTAGCTAGCTTTTTGGTCTATATCCGTTTACTATCAATTCTCATATTAAGAAAACATCTGTCCAATATTAATGTGGCCTTACTGCAGAATGTTTTTTGTTTTTTGTTTTTTGAATGAACATGATTATAATAAGAAATAGTAATGGTGATTGTCGTGCAGGAAAGTTGCTCTCACAGCCAGCTTTAGATGATCCTTTACTTGGAGGAAGTTTTATGTCTTTTAGGGAAGCATTAAGTTGGCTAAAGTATTTAGCTTTCCAACCTAAAAGTTTGCGTGGAGACGGGAGTTTATTGGTCATGCAAGCATTAAGTGTTCCATATGAATTTTCTTCTTATTTTAGGATGTTTATTAGAGATTATAAAGCTCTTAGACATTGTTAAAGAGCTAACGAATCAAGTTGCTCATGTCTGATTTTAAATAAGGATCAGCCGTTCTTTTTGTCGTTTACAAAGGTGGGACTAAACCCGATTATGAACCATTCGATGCCAGAGAACACCAGCAAGGTCAGCCTCTAAAATAACCAAAATCCTACGAGGAGGATCGTGATGGACCTGCAAACCCAAAAAACTCGACCCCGCTCAAGGTGCCATAAAATCTGAGGATCCTAATATCCTTCTTTTATTTTTTGTATGATTCTTTATCTTTTGATATTAATAATAGGAGCTGAGCTCTTTATTGATTAAAAAAAAAACTACCGAAAGTCAAAAAAATTATTTTGATTAGGTTTCAATTTAGCGTTTCAACTTCCAATCTTGCAAGTCCAAAACTACCCTAATACCTTTAAACTAATCAATACAAAAATTCATTAAAAAATGATATATATATCCACTTAATAGTAAAAGGAAATAATAAAGCAGAATTCAAACTTTAAATTAATTTTTGTAAAATTGCAAAGTAAATGATTGTTTATTTAAGATGTAAAAGAGTTAAACTATATAATCCAATTTGATTTAATCTGGTTTTACAATATAACTAATACACCTTATATTTAGATTTAATTAGTTTTTGATGTTATGCTGTTCTATTCTTTATTTATTTTATACTTTTATTAGTTTTAAAAAGTACCCAATCGGGCAATACAATAAATAATAATTTAGTTTTCTTTTGGGTCTTGCGTTTTGCATGAAAAGTTGTCTTGCAACTGCATGATCGTATCCTTTGAGTATGGCGAATGAAACTATAATAAACTTTATCGTTCGAAATTTGTAGGCTCTTTCTCTTACTGATGATGAAGCTCCAGTTGTAGGGGAGAAGCCAATAGACTATGTCCTATTCAAATGGGCATCGTGCATTTTAAAATTTTCTTTATTTTGTTGATTTATTATCATCTTTTTGCTAGTTTTTTTAGTGGTGATAGCTCACCAACCGTCTAACTAAACCGACTTCTGTTGCTATATAGGTGAGTGTGTGCGGGAAAAGAAGGGGTGCAAAAACACGAAAAATAGAAATATTTATATTTTAATTAAACAAGTATATTAGGGTTGGTATTTCAAGTTGGATTGACTCGTCGGTTTCTCGAAGCGCCAAATTAATTTCAATGAAAGCCACAAACAAACGTCAAAATCGGTGGTCCTTTTAGTTAATTACTGCATGATTAATACATATTTATATCACTGCAATTATTAATTAATTAAGATGATAATTCCTTTTGAAAGAGAGCACCGCCAAATCAACAGCTACCACTTGAATAGGTAAGGTGAAATACAAGAACAGAGAACCTTTAATTTCATTGTATAGATTAGTGTTGAATTAGATCTTCGATTATTTTAAAGATTTTTTATTTCTTTTATTTGATTAAATTAATATTTAATTGAAATCAATTCACAAAAATTCTAAAACATAATTAAAATTTGCAGCAATATTAATTTTTGTTTTTTTTTTCCAAAATATCAAATTATCAGAGTTAATTTTGATAAATTATTTAGACCTTTAAGTCATGTTTGGTGTGATATAATCAATAATGTAATGGATTAGAAATTATATTACATGACTGATTACATTGTTTGGCTAGATTTTTTTTTACCATAATATGTAATTGAGATTACATGTGTGATTTTTATTATTTAAATTAATGTAATATTTATTGGCCTAATGCATAAATTTAATCTTCAACTTCATTCATTATTTTGGTGGCCCCTGAACTTTATGAGGGGCCTATTATAACCCTGAATTTTTATTTTTTTCAGTATCTCTTGATTTTCATTAAAATGAAAAAAAATGAGAGAGTTACACGCACATTGGCGTGTACTTAAGAAATAACACGTGTATTTAATTATAATCCATGTGTATTTAATAACATTCCATAAATTTTCTTAATTACAATGCCAAACATAGCAATAAAATCTTAATTAAATTTCATTACATTACATTTTTCATTGCATTACATTGCTTATTAAAACAAACCAAACATAGTCTAAGGGTGTATTTGTAACTATCACTCTAAAATCTAATTTTGTTGGATTTTAAAAGATGAATTTGTGAATAATTCTTTTATTTGTAACTATCACTCTAAAATCTAGTGAAATTAATAATTTTATAACCTAAGGATTGTAGTTCAGTTGGCAATACAAACTGAACATATAGAAAGAGTTCTCCGATTTGATCCACTAAATGCACATGCAGAGAGACGCGAGGTGTCTTAACTATGACTAAGCCTTAAGCCGAAATAGGCGATTCTTGATAATGTGTCCGGATATTGGTGATTTATATAAAAAAAATTATAATTTTATAGAATTTTTCTAAATTTTATAGAATCTTGATAAATAAATTGGATGAGGGTATTGAGTTTCTAAAATATTCTAGCTAAATTTATGGATTGATAAAAATATTATTATAGACTTTAATTTTATTGATTGAAAAATAAAGACATTTCAACGATGGTTGATTATATCAATTTTTTATTTAAATTTAAATTCTATCGAATAAAATAAAAATTTATATTATATATTATATAAAGTATATATTAAATATGATAAAATATAATATATTTAAAGATTTTAATTTTATTGTATAAAAAATAAAAAATATTATTTAATTGAATAAAGTAATAATTCAGAATTAAAGTATATTCCTTAATTAAATATATTAATCAAAATGAATTCCTTAAAAGGATCATTCTTGATTAAATTTAATGAAATAGACTAATAAATGAAATATTTTATTATTATTAGTTTTTTAATTGATAATTAAAATAGTTTTTTATTAATAGCTAATTTTACTACTTACATTTCACACAATCTTTTAGTTGGCAACACAAACTGAACATATGGAAAGAGTTCTCCGATTTGATCCACTAAACGCACATGCAGAGACACGCGATGAGTCTTAACTATGACTAAGCCTCAAGCCGAATTAGGCGATTCTTGATAATGCGTCCGGATATCGGTGATTTACAAAAAAGAAATTATAATTTTATAGAATCTTGCTAAATCAATAATTTTGTGAATATTATCAAATTTGTATGGACTTGAGAGTCTAAATTGAATACCACACGTAGACTCCAAAAAAATTCTAAACTGAATGTTATTAAAATTTTAAAATCTTTTAAAATTTAATATAATCTTTATCCAATATATACCCTAATATTTGACTTCAATTAGAAATCTTAAAATAACTTATTTAAAAAATAAAAAAATATTTATCGACAGCTCTTTTTTTTTTTTTTTTTTTTTTTTTTTGAAAATCACCTCAAATGCCTTTATATATTATTAGAATCAAAGAGAAAAACATGTGAAATAAAAGATGGAGGGATAATGGTCCACTCCACTAAGTTGCTTGTACTAATAAGTGAGCAGTCTGGTTTGCTGATTTCCTAACAAAAGCAACTGATAGTAGAGGCAAATCATCCATGAATTGTTTATAACCCAACCTGCATAAGAATTATCTGGTTGCAGTTTGCGTAGAGCCTGAACTGCTAAGAGACAATTTGACTCAAGCATCTCTACCTTCCCTAAGAATTGAAGCTTCAACCTGCTCAAAACTTCCCTTAATCCTATCACTTTTGCCATTAATGAGCTCTGCACACCATGAAAGTTGTTCATTCAACCACCCAATCAAACTCCATGGTGATCTCGAACCACCCAACCAACTCTTGCTTCACCTGTGTCAGCATTAAACGCAACATCCACATTGCATTTGAATTGCCTTGCCTCTTGTGGTATTTTGCTACAACTTGCAATGTTGTCACGGCTAACCCGGGTCCCTTGATCAATTGAGCTTGTTGCCATTGACGTGAAGAGCTTTGAGCTCTCTTTACAATAACATTTTCTACCATTATTTTATTCTGCCAAACTATTGTTGCAACTTTTCCATAACTCCCATAAAACCATCAACACTTCCTCCTGCTGCATTTTATCGCAATATGTCCACATTAGAGTAAACAAATTTGGAAAGCTAGAGGCTACACCTAACCACCCTACATCAGTTTGTAGCTAACATCTTTTCGTAAAACAACATGTAACCAGACAATGCATGAAATCCTCATCCTGACATCCACAAACTGGACATGTGCTTGACACCTCCACTCGCTTCTTGATTAAATTAAGCTTAACTGGCAAAATATCTTGAATGTTCTTTATACGCACCATGGCATGTGCAGCAACTCTCCAAATAATTTTAAGCAATTCCTTCATAGAAATATAGAGAATTGAAACGACTTTTAACACTATAAATGCCATTTGGAGTGAATTGCCAAAACCAAACATCTTCCATTGTATTTCTAGGCAACAAGATAACTAAAATAGCAATTGCATCATCAACAAAAAATAAATGTTGCATCAAATCAACATCTCATACTGTCTATTTGGGTAAAATAAATTAGCCACTTAAAAATTTGGTAAATGCAGAGTACTTGTAGAAAGAACCATAAGACTATTGGTTCATGGTAGCTAAGGAATACCATAAATATTAATTGAAAGACCATTATCAATCCTACAAAAACACCCTTCCTATAATAAAGTCTTATTACCTAAAGCATTAGGTCAGATGTAATTATGATTTCTTCCTAATTCTGCCTCCAAAAAACTCTTTCTAAGATAATACCATGCTTGATACAATCTTGCTACTACATAGTGCAAGCATGTCAAGAACTTCCAACCTACTTTAGTAAACATAGATAAATTAAAATCATGCAACAACTTAAAACCAATACCCCCATCAGCCTTCTTGTATGATAAATTTTGCCAAGGCTACCAATGCATTCCAGTACCATTATAACCACTATTCCTCCACCAATATCTATATATTTGATTCTCAATAATACTAACAATATTTTGAGGCAAAAGAAAAATAGTCATCAAATAATTAGGAGGAGCTTGGCAAACCATTTTAAATAGTTTTTCTTTTCCTACCCATAATAACAGTCTTCGTTTCTAACTATTTAACTTTCCTAAACTTTATCTAGCACATATGAGAATATCTCCTTCTTACTTCATCCTATAATCCCAAGTAACTCAAATCATTTCTAGGTTGCTCCACCTTTCGAATACCCAATAAATTATAGATAGCATCCATGATTTCTGACTTCCTTGAAAAATAACTCAGATTGTTTATAGTTTATCAATTGTCCTGATGCTATTTGATATAACGAAGACAATGTTTAACTATAAAAGCCTTTGCAAGATCAACCTGGAAAAAAATATAATGCATTTTCTGCAAAGAAAAGATGCGAAATAGGGGGAGCTTAACTAACAATATTTATTCCATGCAATTGATCATGCATTTCAAAATTTTTCAACAACGCCGATAAACCTTCAACCACAATGATAAAGAAATATGGAGAGAGAGGATCTCATTGTCTTAATCCTCGAGATGAAAATACTAGCCCAAAAAATTTTCCATTATGAGAAACATTATAAGAAACAAATGTTACAATTCGAAAAACTTTTTAAATCCATAATTTACTAAAATCTAATTTCAACATCATCAACCGTAGAAACCCCACTCAACTCTGTCATACACCTTCTTCATATCTATTTTAAAGGTTGGATATCCATCATGGCCTTGTGCTTTCCTTTTGAGATAGTGTTTAGCCTCAAACCCAATCATTACATTTTCTATAATAGCCTGACCTGGAATAAAAGCACTTTTAGTTTCTAAAATAGCATAATGCATTAATTCCTCATTTTATTTGTTATAGCCTTACAAATAATTTGATCAACTACGTTATATAATGAAATAGGCCATAAATAAAAAATTATAACTGACTCATTTGGAATCAAAATAATGTTCGTTTGATTCGATATTGGAATAGCCAGACCATCATTCATGCATGATAGACAAGCCGAACATACCTCATGTCCCACAATTGGCAAAAAATATGAAAAAAAAAAATCCAAATTTTAATCCATCTGGTCTAGGTGCCTCATCCACATCCATAGAGAAAGCAATTTCCTTAATCTCTTGTGGTAAGAAGGGAGCATACAACAAAATATTTTGTGCCTCTTATATGCAAGAATTAATGCAATCCAAAATCGTAGAAGCATCACCTAGAGTAGATGTAAACAGCTATATAAAATATTTCATAATATGTGTATCTGAGCCCGTGTTCTAATCCAACCGTTGGCTTGCATCATTTTGTAGCTACGTAACACTATTTTTCTTTTTTCATGCTGTGGCCATCGCACTAAAAAAATGCAAATTTGCATTCCCTTTGCACAACCAAAATTGCTCGCCTATTGCCGCCAATAGAGATCTTATTGCTTTAATGCTTCCGTATACACTTGATTAACTATGCCAAATAATTGAATAGAAATTCCATCATATTTCTATTGATACACAGCTAGTTACTGTTTACTAATATGAAGCTTTTGACGAAATTGGTTCCTTCTATCCTTATGTCATTGATCAAGCAAAAGTCCACACTGTAGAATACGTTCCGTAACAGAATAACTGTTATCCTGTGTCGAAGCCTCCTGAATAACCTTTTTTATATGAACCTCCATGACCCATGAATTTCCAAATCGAAAAGGCTTAACTACATGATTAATAATTGTAACTCCAATTGAAAGGAAAATTAGAGCATGATCACTATAAGTTGCTTTTAAGTTATGCAATTGAGCATTTAGAAAAATCACATGCCATTCCACAGTAACCAAAGCATGATCAAGCCTCTCACAAATTCTATTATGAAGATCTTGATTGTTCTCCCAAATATACTTGTTCCATACGTACCCAATATCATGCAAATCACACTCTTGAGTAGTACTGCGGAACCCGTCTATCATCCATGTTGTTATTGCATTCATCCTATTTTATCTCCATAGGCTTGAATATCATTAATATTATTGGCTACTACCCATGGTAATCTTGACTTGGACTTAAGAGTGATAAGCAACTCCCAAGATTGATGATGTCATTGTCTTTTAGGAAAACCATAGTATCTAATAAAACAAAAGGGTCTAACACCTTGCACTTCCACCTTCACATCAATAAATATTTTTTCATAACTCAGTAATGAGCCCATATTCTTATCCTTCAAAAGAAGAGCCATTCCTCCCCCATGACCTGAAGGATTTACTATGAAAATTCCTTCATGCCCAACACCTTTCTCACCTGGTCCACCTTATCCTATGTTACCATTATCTCCATTAAAAAGAAACTAATTTGGGCTGCTTCAAAGACGCAAGGTCTTTTAATTCAAATACTATCGCTGGGTTCTTGATCCCATGACAGTTCCAGCTCATAAAACTCATTGAGCTAGGTGCGCCTGATTATCAGAGCTGACCATATCACCATCCATATTAACCTCAATTGTTTGAGTAGAGACATCCTCCTTAGTAACAGTCTCCTATCTACATCTTTTAAAGTCAACCACCATCAACATATCATTATCTTAAAGACCTATAAAAAATGTATCCATAACGTGCTTCCCATTTACATTACCAAGTGTTTTAGATATTTCGATAACTCCCCTCTAATCACGCTAATCTTTAGCTCCACTTATTTCTTCACCTATCATATGTTGGATTAATTATCCCCAATTTGCTTCGTGTACTACTCTACTACCATTCACACCTCCATTCAATCTTGAGTTTGCAATATTCTCGCTTGACTGACTCACTAGGTCACCCAAAATGTCTACATTCATTCATAACCACTTCGCACCTATCTGTGGTTGTCTTATTAAATTCGCTTTCAACCATGGACCATATAGAAATTTATCATGAGGTATTTGTGGTAAATTAAATAATTTGCTATAAAAACAATTTGAATGGCCCAAGATACCACAAAAGTAGTAAAATATTGAGATTTTTTCATACTTAAAAATCAGTCTAGAACCATGAATTGCCATCTCGACTAAACTGCGTCTAATGCTTTAATGGTTGCTGAACATCAATACTCACTCGGACCTGCATTTAATCTTTCTAAACAATAGAGAAGTTACGTGAATCAGATGCTACATATTTTACCAATGAAATTCCCCACCTCACAACAAACCTTCTTTAAATTAAAATCAATTGGAAAATTATCCAACTGTACCCATATGTCCATGCTGGTAAGCTGTACACTGCTTGGATTTCCATCAAACTTTAGCTCTTTTAGAAAAATAAGATTTTGCGAAAATTTCCATGAACCTCCCTTTACCACCCTTTCCACATCAATCTTATGGAAAAATTGGAATAGGAATGCACTTAAGGATGTAAGGATTTTCCATCTCCCTTTTTTGAAAAAGAAGAAAGAAATTTGAACGAGTTTGGTTTATTTTATTTAATGAAATTGATTTTTATTATTATACTCATTCGTTAATCCTTAAAAAGGTTCTCTTAATTTGGTAAAAGTTTTATTAAAACTTGGAGTTACCATCCTTATTAAGGAAAAATTCTCGAATTTAATTGATTCATTAGGTATGAAATGGGAAGGTGTTGGACCCTATTTCACCCAATTAGGCTGGCCTCCTAGTTATCAATTAATTCACAATTAATTAACAATGAGATTAACTAAAATTTGAGATGTTAAATATTTTAATGCAATTTTGTAAAATAGGTCATTCAAGTAATTATTGCAACCATAAGACAAAAAATAAATATACACAAAGAGGAGGGGGAGGAGAGCAAGTTACAAACCATCTCATAATTAATGCATTCTACACTTAACCCTTCGAATTTTTCAAAACCACTAATTATTATGTTGAGAAATAATAGGAATCCCTTTAAGGATCGTTTACAATTTGCAATGAAAATAAAATATAAACTGATCTCGTATACAATCAAACACAAAAGAAATAAATGTTCATAGGGGTGTAAATCAAGAAAAACATCCAGATTCAATCAATCATTCAATAAATATGAACATGATGAATGTAAATATTATAAAGGTGATAAATGAAGGGTTAAGGCAATAATAATAATAAACATCAAAGCAAATGGCGAAAAACTAAAAGGCAGTACTGATAAAATGCTTGTAAATTGAAGGATGGTAATTTAAAGATTTGAGAAGATTTAAGCTCATGACCTTGATGTTCATCCCTAAATATGAATAATTCTGCTATTCATTACTCTCAATCTTGTTTTTATTACTTGTTTGATCCATTCATGACCTAGTATGCATCATGAATCACGTAAGGTCGAAGCTTGGCCACTAGATCTCCAGATCGGGACATTTATTAGATTTTACACATTTAGAGGTCTGAAACAAAGGGTCGTGCACCACAAGGGACTATGTTGTGAGCCCAATGGTTATAGCGCATGCTACATGTAGTGGCGTAGGGCCTTTCCCATATTAGGAAGGCTTCTGTGTTAATTGAGCAAAAATAGGGGATGCTTATGGCGCATGCCACAGGGAAGTGGTGCACGCCACTATGGTTGGCCTCACACCACAGAGGTTCAAAAATCTCAATTTGGTTGATCTCAGGTTTTTCTCATAACAAGACCCAAATTTGGCATTTTAAATGCCAAAAAAGAGAAGAAAATGAAGGAGAAAGCAACTAAAGGTTCTCAAAGATTACCTTCGATGATTTTCTTTAGGATTTGCTTGAAAAATGAATGAAGGAAAAATCCAAAGCTAGGTCCTTCATCTAATAGTCTATAAATGAAGATTAAGAATGTGTTTCTGGGATTTCTAATTCTTTCTCAAGGGTTTTAGTGATTGAAAATAAATAAATCACAACTTAGATCAAAGATAAATGTAAGTTCTCTTTTATTCTTGAGTTGAGTTTTAAAAATGCAATAGTTAAATGTCTTAAAAGTCTCCCCTTGTCACACCCCTTACTACCAATTTATAGGCAAATGAGGGTGGGTGGCCATATTTTAGGACTGACTTGGAAAAAATACCACTGTCAGGCCCCGCAACGAGGTTGGGCCCACTTTTACCAAATCGAGCTGGGTGGCATGCAAAATAAGGTGATGCATCGGGAAGTGCGTCGGTCCCGATGCACTTCCTGGGCCTGATTTCATTGTGAGACACAGGTAATCTGAAAAGTAAAAATGGTTAAACACGAAGATAATCTTAGTCATGGACCATCGGTCTGATAATTAAAGCGATTGGGAATCTTGATCCAGTTTTATGTGAAAAATAATATATCATCACTGAACTTTTTAAGGGTAAAATTTAAGCGTCTACAGCACTATTCGCAAGCTCCTTAATAAGCAAACCCCACACCGGTTTCCAGATAATTATTTGCTGAAAAGGTAGGAAGTGGATTAGTTTATCTGCTAGTAACCTTCCTACCACACAAAACTTCCATTCTTGTATGGCTTTAGTATTAGAGCTTTGTGGAGAAACATCTTGCACAAACACATGCCGCTGTGATTCTTCTAAGTTCAGGCGTGCATAAACCTTCTGTAAAGCATCCCATGCGTCACCTTTATGTATCATTCTCATAAGAAAATGAAGAAGGGAAGAGACAAGAAAGTAGGAAAAAGAGAATAGAAAAGCCTGTTATCTAAACAAAAAGAAAGAAGAGCTTGTTATCTAAACAAGAGAATGAGAATTAATTTTTATCTACAACTTATCACTCAATCAAATCCTAGGACTAGCATTTTATTATAATAATCTAATATTATGACATGCATTTTAAAAGCTAGTATAATTAAATTTCCAAGTGGTAAAGATTCTCAAGGGTATAATTTAATATGAATATGACCAAAGGTCTCTTATTTTGAGACCTCCAACCATCGTACAATAGTGTAACATTAAAAAGATGTTATTGCAATTATTATTTTCAATAAAAAAATATAAATTGCTAAACTGCTACAATAACAAATATAATATATTTTCAATATCATCTATAACAAGTGCAAAAATAAAAAATAAATTAAACCAAACATTAACACAAACATGTACCAAGTGACCATATTATATGATGTGACAAGGCTATCTAAATGGTTCCTTTTATGGCTTAATTTCATCCATGATTTTTCAATTATACACTATGTAATGTTAGCATGTCTAAAATTTAATTTATTATGTAAAAATATATTAATTTTAATTAATATTACATAAAAAGGAATATATTAGTTTCTCTGTTAAAAATTTAACATAACACTGTCATGGATATTTTTAAAATATCAGCACTATCTAACCAAGCTTTAACTTTCTAGCTCCTTTGTTGATTTCTCTCTCCTGTGTACGTTGAAACTGTTGACCAATTACTGCCACACCAACCTTTGCTGCAACTGAAAAACCCTAATGGAAAAAACTCCTAAGAATAGAATTACGTCATTGCATCTTCTCCTTTCCCCTTCATCTTGATGCCAATCACTACACCAAAAAGCTATGCATATCTATGGTTGCCGAAGAAAACCATAAATTTGTTAAAACCTAAAGAGGCAACAATTAAGGCTCAGAAAAGAGAAGGTAAGCCATTTCCGTTCATCGTCACTGACCTTATTCCTAGCGTGGTTTTCCTTTGTCTACACTTCTATGTCCCTAAAAATCTACACCCACAAGCCTCTCTTTCCTCGCTTGCCGTCTCTATTTTGCTTTCCAAATCAGAGAGGTCGATTCTTTTTTTTTTTCTTCTGGGTTTCGGTTCACTGCAATCTCTGCATTAGGAACAGAGACAATTAGAATGAAGACACAGATAATTTTACGAAAATAGAAATAACAATGCCCTCTCTTTGCTAAATTCATCGCCAACCTCACTCCAAATCAAACAAAAACCATAAACTCTAACTGAGTTAGAAGCATTAGACAAAATGTGTAAGAGAGATGAGTGGATTTTTAGGTGTTGAACGAGACCAATTAACCTTCCCTTGCGTGTTGAAAGCTTGTGGAGGACTTAGTTTGATTCAAGCTAGAGAAGGAGTAAAGATGCAGTCCACTCCCATTCGATGGTGTTAGCCAATGATGAGTTTGTTCTAAATGTTGTTGATATATATGCAAAATGTAGTGATATTTTTAAGGTTCGAAGGATATTTGACAAAATTTCTTGTAAAGTCTATATTTTATGGAATTCCATGCTTACAGATCACCTTCATCATGAGCTCATTCTTGCCATTGTTGATACCAGAAGCTATAATAAATTAACATTTATATATTGCACTGTTAATATGTTTTTTGTCCTTTTATTTTGCCATTTTCCTTTATTTCCTTTTCCTAATTCACTTTATAGTTTTTAATTTATGGAGTGGGAAATTAATTATAATAATTTGGATTTTATTTTTTAATTTCGATAAAACAAATTATATAATACGTAATTTTTATATGTTGGTCATTGTAATATGCATTCGTATATATTTATTTGAAACTTTTTTTTGTTAAAACTCTAAATGTGACAATCTAATTAGCAAGGTTGACAATATGAAATTACTAAATACTTTTCTCCATCCATTCTCTAATGGAAAATCTAACTGATTCGCTTTACTGTAATATTATATTTTTACATAATAAATTAAATTTTAAGCACGTCAATGTAAAAGCGTGTATTAAGGAACAACAGGTGAGGATTAAGCCTTTCTTTTACCGTTTGAAATATAATATTACAACTTTACCAAGTACGAGAAAAGAAGAGCATACATGTAAAGAAATGAATAACCGAGTAGATTAATACAGATTCTCAAAAAAGAAAAAAAGAAAAAAAAGTAGACTTTAGCTCACCATATACTTACCATCTCGTATAAAGCTGAATTTACACATAATCTCGATCGATCATCTTAGATGGTTTACTGGTGCACCGACGGTCCGAACAATTATTTTCCATATAAACACATTTTCACTAACATTGTGCAGGCAATATCTGATTCTGATCAACTGGCTTAGGAACATGCTGCCATCCAGTACAATGCTGGAGAACCTGTTTAATAGCATCAGTAGGAGCTTCCACCGTCCAGGTAGGGTAGTACTGACTGGGATGAAACATACAGGATTCAGCAGTTTCCAACATTAAACCTGCCTGAGTTCCAGTAACAAATAGGTCTCCTTCCGACCTTATGTAGCCAGTCCCTGCTTCTTCCTTGTCAGCTGCCTGGAAAACCATCCCATATTTAAATAATGTTAATTATGCTAGCCACATGTTGATTGCCACCTAAACAACGTACTAAAATTTATTTTTCCGGTAAAGTATAATTTACAATAATAATAAATCTCATATAAAAAAAAAAAGAAGATAAATTGCTTATGATGTTTTTCCAACTAACTGAGAACATAATGGAAATTGTTATCCTGCAATTAATCCTTCGCTTAAACCATTTTCAATGTCCATTTTGTAATAGTCATTATGCTTTATGGGAAAAGCTTTTGATTGAAATCCTATAAAAAAAATGACTTCTATCCCTGCACAAAATCCACAAAGACTGTAGATCAAGTTTGAAGAACGATATTCTTAAATCTAATTGTACCCATCATGATAAGCACGTTCCATATCCAAAGATCCACAAGCTTTTATTCCATCCATCATTGATGTAACTGATTGCGAAGCAAAAAGCACACATGATATACCCAGCCTGCCTTTATTTCCTGTGAGATGGCCTCTACATTAATCCTCTAATGGCTTTTGCTTATTTACTTCAGGAAGGAAGAGGCCATATGATGCCAACAAGAAATTCAAGAAATTAAAAATGTATTCTTAAGAGATAGCAGATGCCTTAATCTAATAAATTAAAGACACTTAATTTGCAACTTTAATCTCTAACTACTTGAAGCCACCAAATAGGACAAGAAAGCCCTTTATTTTTAAAGGAGGGTGAAAGAAATGAGAAACATCAGATCACTACACAACAAATAATAACACAGTTAATAATGTTAACACCAAACTCTTTTCTTTTGGTATCTTGTAATACTTGCATTTTCCAGGTAGAAAGCATTTCTCTGCTCACTTCAAGTAATGAAAGGTGTTGCAATGTGTAAAGAACAACTGTCAGCCAAATTTCTTAAGGGTTTATTTCAATGTTGCATAAGCAGTATACTGCTAAATCAGTAGGCTATCGAGAATTCATAGTCCGATGGTTTAACGCAACATTGACCCAACCCTACCCTTAAAAAAGAAAAAGGAAAAAGAGAATGAAAAAAAGAAGGAAAGAAAGTAAGCAAGAAAAGGATAAGCAGAAAACTGTTAGGAATGATATGTTGTACGTAGCTGTAATCAGATTGTGTCTGGGCTTAGCTAGTAATTATAGTTAGAAGCCCCAATAGAACAACTATTGACGTAACCTGTCATTGTAGAGATATTGAACAATCCAAATTAAATATTTTCCTCTTATCTTTCTCTTCTCAGTCTCTCTTTGTTTCTACCATTCTCTCCCCTTCTCTTCTACTTCCTCTATGCTCACTTCCCAAACAATGGTTAGGCTTGGTAAGAAAAGAAAGGAGGGAAAAGGAATTTTGGAAATAGAATTTTAGTGCTCTGATTGATAAAGGCAAGCAAAACCTGTTGATTACCAAAAAATACTTCCTCTCCCATTACAAAATGGGGTTGTTCTTTTTCTTGGATTTGGAAAACCAATTTGGGTCATACTGTGCTTTTCACACTTCAGAATTTAAGTTGCAATGTATTTCTTTGAATTAAAGTTTGTGCCAACAATTCAACAAGTGGGTTTGCAGTTGATCCAAAGAATTAGAAAATATGATTTTGAACATAGTATGTTAGATAAAACTGCTCGGAGAGTTCACACCTGGAAGTCCTTCGGTAATAAACGATCCAAAAACGGGGCCATCTAGATATTTTGGTTTACACTTAAGGTTAGAAGAGAACATGATTGCCCATTCCTTATGTGATTTTAGAGGTGGAGAAACTAATAAAATGGAACTTAAAGCCTACAGAGAGCGTCTTTCTTCTACTTATTAAATGGTTAAAAATGCTTTATCCATTTTGCGTTTATTCCAGAATGCTTTCTGAAAAATATACTTCCTTTGGATGGGGTATTCATTTGGGTTAAAATCTTGCTTCCATGCTAATTTCAAGCTTGCAATAGTAAAGGTTGCTTTGGGGGTTGATATCCTATTTCTCTGTAGCTACTTCAAACATCCATTATACCCTATGAAGAACCAATCTTTGATGAACAACCTTGTGTTGCAGATGATATGTTACGTTAGGTTGCTTGCTTGAATCTTGTTTGTTTGGATCCTTGAGGACAAGGATCTGAAAAGGGCAGGATAATTGTTAGAAATGATATGTTGTAGCTGCAATTAGTAATTGTAGTTAGAAGCCCCAATAGTACATATTCTGATATAAGCTGTTATTGTAGATATATTGAAGAATCCAAACTGAATATCTCCCTCTTATCTTTTTTTCCCAGCCTCTCTCAGTTTCTACATTTCTCTTCCCTTTTCTCTTCTATTTCTTCTGTCGTCTCACTATCTAAACAATAGTTAGGCTTGGTACCTAACAAAAACTAGGCAAAACATAGAACGGCATAGTCAGAAAACTACATATGAACCCTACATTTTTGGTAACTCAGAGATCAATAGATGGCGTCCTTAAACACGAGCGAAATTTAGAAGCTGACATGGAGATCAAACCAATTTCCTTTCACACTGAATTATAATCCAAGACAACTCTTCAAGTATGTATAGAAATAATTTTAGAAAGATCATTAGGCAAGCTAAAAAAAAAAAAAAGAACCTTGAGCTATGGAAGGAGTAAACTTCACTTTGTCCCTCAATAACATCACTGTGACCACATTTAGAGTTTTAGACACCGGAGATTTTACATTGAAACCCACTGAAAATTTACCTAATGTCCAATTGAAAGAGGAGGAAGAGAAGCAACTTTAATTTTTAAAGCCTACTTTTGCATCTCAAGGTCAAAATAAAGTAGGTGCAAGGTCAAATTTGGCAAGCAACTAATAGTAACCTCAAAATGAAATTCAGAATTCAGCAATTTTAACATAACAGGTTGGAAGTGTAGTTAGACCTAGAAAATAGGTGTTAAACTTTCAAGTGAACATGAGTGAATTTTACCATCACGTTATTCATGCCACAACTTTTGGAGCCAGAGTGAATTCATAGGACTAAAAAGACTCCCAGCTTAGCTACCATAACCACAATCCCACATGAATCTTCTCTTCCTATTCTCCTTTATCAAATCAAAATTCTTATAGCATATTACAACTCAAATCCCTCCTTAGATTGAATTTTGTTTGGTCCATATATTTCCATCATAGCAAGGCACTCAAAGTATAAAATCAAATTTAGGCTGAATTTTCTAACAATAGAAATTTCTAAGCTTCACAACATAAATTTTTTACATCAACTTCAAGAAGAATATCCTAACATGTTTGTATCTCTTCACCACCAGGGTCAGCTAAAATGTCAAAGAATCAAAGAATTTATGAACTGCAAAAACTGGATACAGTATTGATATTTGGACCACATAGCCATTGTCCTTATAGCTAATTACAGGGTCCATTTACAATAGAAATTAGCACTACTTAGACAACGAAAAAAAAAAAATTTACATTCTTTACACATTCAAGTTCTCGCAAGCACCCATATAATCATGAAAGCTTAAGACTTATATGTGGAGACAGGAGACAAAAAAAAAAGACTTGCCTTCTCGGTGAGATACTTAAATGCTACCTTCTTCTGTCCTGCTTCATAAATGTTGCATTGGGAATATATCTAATGGCAAAAGACAAATAGCAAGATATAAAAAATAAATCCCAGAGCATGGGAAAAGATAATAAAATGTGTGAAAACTGGTAAATAGAAAAGTACCTGAGACTCTACACTGGCACAGACAGCATAAATGCCCCAGTTTCTAGTGTAATTATTGTATAAATGTACTTTACCAAATCTAACACGAGGATGCCGCTGACGAGTCCCATCAAAAAAACAATGGTGAATAGTAACACGAATACATCTGTCACTAATGTGAGATGGATCTGCACCAATGAGCATTGTCTTATCATGCTGTGCAAAATGGCACCTGAAAAATAACTGTTAAATATATGAAATGAAATGTTAAAAAGCGAACAAAGTTCTTTTATATGGGGGATTTGCTTCACCTAGAAACAGTAATATCAGTGCTTTCTCGTGTGATATCTATCAGCCCATCATCATAATCTCGAAGGCTGCAACGATCTATCCATATGTGCTTGGACTTGGGTTTTATCTGAATGGCATCAACATCAGGTCCCCTTCCACCTTCAAACTCTAGATTGCATATAATAACATGCTCACATTCCTTCAACCTCAAACCTTTCCCAGTGAATTTTATTCTTTGACCCCGGCCATCAATAGTCTTATAAGATGACACACTCAGGTAAGAATGAAGATGAATGGTGCCTGATACTTTGAAGACAATCCAAAGTGGTTCATTTCTTCTGCATCCATCCCTAAGTGATCCTGGCCCGTCATCTATAATCACATAAATGTTGACATAAGATTATTGTGACAGAAACCAATGCATACAGCATAGTTGAATATTTGTTGCACCATCCATGTAAAAAGATGATCCGAGGAAGCCAATTTAGTAGGCTAGTCAGATCAGTAGGCTGTGCTAGTTCAAAAAAAGCCATTAATCTCATCTTTTCAAATTCAAGCAATAAGAATAAGTTCTTCTAAATTCGAGTAAAGAAGAAATAGTAAACCATAGTTTAGAATTCCTAAATTTAACTATGTATTCCAAAATCTCCCATTTAAACGTTGGTGCTTAGATAATGTTTCAGCAATATTTTAATAGCTCCACTAAGGAATGCAACTGTTCTAACCTCAAATTCTGACCAATAATTAACAAAGGGTCCATACACGTGTTGAATTCGCTATTAGTTCATATTGTAATACTGCACAATTTACGTCTATATCTAACAATATATCCATATCTGTATGATATAATCTCTATGAAATTTAGGTAAGAAAATATTGTTCCACTAATGAACACAATTCTAGTCCCAAAATTCTAACCAACCATCCATAAGCGGTCCACGGTGGATTTTCAAGTATGGAAAATTAAATAGTGGCTTTTTGTTATATGAGACAGCTGACATTCAAAGCTATACATATCCTTACATTCACTCAAGGAATAAATTATATTTCCATAATAAAGAAATGATCCTCAATAAGTACATATCTTGACTTCACTTTATCAAACAATTATCAAGAAGAAATATACCTCTAATTTCCATAAGCTACCTTTTATCTTGATATTTAGTTAGTCAACCATTTACTCGAGCTGCAAACATGTCTACTTCACCAGGTTTGAATGCTGATTAATATAGAAAGAATCTTACTTTATCATACTCTTAAAACTATTTTTAAAAAAATATTTCCCTTCTTTTAAAAGGAAAAGAAAAAGAAAAAACAACATTACCAACATTCTAATAACATACAAATCTACCAGAAAAAAAAAAAAAAAACTAAATAATTAATAGCTTGAGCTTTAAATACGAAATTTACTAAAATTCCAAAGCCAATTAAAAAATTTAATAAATAAAATTTGTGTGGGAGAGAGAAAGAGAGTGTGGATATGACCTGCTAAGGTAGTGACTTGATAGAGGTGACCGTGGAGACCTCCAATGGCATGGCGGCCAAATCCTTCAGCTTGGCCGGCAAGGGCTCGCAAGGTGGAGTCGACGTGAGCATAAGGCAGAGAGGTTGCCATGTTAGGCGGCGGAATCTGGTTCCGTGTAGTAGGCAGGACTGAGGTCGGAATTTGAGGAGTGTGATCTGGCGCAGGTCCATAATTAAAATGTGGAGGCAGAGCAGTTGCCGTTATATCGGAGAAACTGCCGCTGGGCCTTGCGCCGTTATGGAATTTGCGATGGCCGTGAGAGTTTCCCATTTAATGGCAACAAGACATGTTATTTTTGGGTTTCTGTTTTTTTGCTTTCGAAGCTGATGTGAAAGGGATTGACACGAAAACGGACCAACAGTTTCAAGTGGCGTTGGAAAATATTTTATATATAGGAATATTCTAAGACCCAATTTGCGGTTGAATTTGGTAGGATTTACCCAAAAACTAATTTTTATATAATTTACTCTTCAATTTGTGTTAGAAGAACAAAAAACCCTATTTTTATCCAAAAATAATAAATATTTAATTTAAATTAAATTAAATTAAAAAATAATTATTAATAATTTTTTAATCATCGGGACACTTCAAATGTGTTTTTCTGTTTTTTAATAAAAGAAAATTTCCTTCTCGTTACACTACAAACATTCATGGAAAAATTTTATCTAAACTAATTTTTTAGTACGTGCATTTGGACGTTGGTATCCGTTGTCTATACTCATTTTATAATTTTTTTTTTCTTTATTTATTTCAAATTTATTATATATATGATAAGATATTAAGAAAAAAATAAATAGATAGACTGTGTATTTTCTATTTAAATAACTACTATAACTTTACACATTTATTTATGTTAAAATAATGATATAAATTATTAATTATAAATATTAGTTACAATTGTTCCATTTACCTCGGTCAATCTCTTTTTCTCTTTTGAAGAGTTATTGTATTAATATGTGATTTAACCTTGTTCAATAAATTATTTCATTGCAAAGTTGAAATTAGAGTCATTATTAGTTTGAATATTGTTATCTTTTTAAGCTTATTGATGAAAATTTTAAATGTCTTTTGTTACCTATTTAGTAGCAATACCTCTTTGTAGACGACGTCTTTTTGTGTATGTTGCGTCCTTCATTTTTTTCTTATCTGACTTTATAAGGAATTTTGTTGCATCGATATTGCTCTTGACAGTACCACATAGAGCTGTTCATATGAGAAAATATTTTACGGTTAATAGACACCCACATTTGATATTTGTTATTGCGAAGCAAAGACGAACTGAAAATTATTTTCTCTTAAAATGGAATGGGTATCTTTTATTTTCTGCATGAGAGAGAGGTATTCTAGGTAAGAATACTTGCTTCCCTGAGTGTTATCCAATTGTTATTTCAGCATGGATTACATTGACTATAAAATTTCTACACACCATTCTGATTCTGTTACACATGTCATTCGAGACATCTAAATTTCTCAAAAGTATTATCAGACAGTTGACTTTCAATTCTAGCATATGTGGAGGCAATCTGTTTGATAGTAGAGTGTTGAGAAATTTCTCTTAGTAGTAGTTGCTTGTGTCATCTACTACTTCATTGAAACTGTTGTAGATCTTACTTTGGTCAGGGAACAACTCTATCATTTTCTGATTCAGGCCATCGACACATTCGTTTTTTGTTGCTACTATTACACGACCTGTCATACATTGGCAGGGTTCGTATTATCTACAAGTGCTAGAAATACTTCATCAATTAATGATCTCTCGCTAGCTTCACCATTATCATGCTTTACTATCATCGCTTCTGGTGTCATTATGTTTCCCTCATTATTTGTCTGCTCTTCTCTGTCACTAACTCAAAGTAAGAATTCTCTGAAATATCTATCTGCTTTTACTCTCATATTTGTCATCAACTATAATACTTCTATTACTTTTTAAAGATAGCACTTCACAAGGCTCGCACTCACTGTTTCTTGTCTTGTAGCTTTTGGCACCATCGGTAGGACCTATCTGAAATCTCCCTCGAATATCATTACTTTTCCTCTGAATGGTTTTGAACTTTCCATTATATCCCTCATACTTTTGTATACTGTCTCTATTGCCAGTCTCTTTGTCATTGATGCCTCATTCCAAATAATAAGCTTTTCCATGCGGATTAATTTTGCATGTTCGCTCTTTTTCAATATACCGAATAAGTTGAATTCTATTGGACTCAACGATACACTGAACCGCGAGTGTGCAGTGCTACCTCCTAGTGTAATTAATGCTGCTACTCCAGAGGTCGCTATCGCAAGTGCTATCATTCCTTTTGATCTTATGTTTGCAAGCAATGCTCTGTATAAAAACGTCTTACGTGTACATCCTGGTCCATCCATAAAGAATACTCCTTTAGTGTTTGAGTTTGCCCCATCTAGTATGGTCCTATATGCATGGAGTTGCTCTGTGTTTAATTTTTGCATTGCATCTATATCTTCTTGTGGTATTTCGACTGTCATTTCATCTGTTATTTCTCTTGTATTTTTGCTTAGTTTTTGCAATTGAGGTTGTTGTATATATGAAAAATTGTACATCTTAATTTCTTTTCTCATGCTCTGCAAGTGTTATTATATGCTCTTCAACGTGCAAGAGGTTTGTGTATCTATTGAGTTATGGTGCATTCTATTAAAATCTTCAGACATCACATCACAGTAATTGTTTCATAATTTTCTAAAATATGTTGGTTCGTAGTATACTAATATGGTAGCAAAGAGTCTTCTTAGTTCTCTTAGCATCTAGTACGCCACTACTTCGCACATGCAATATGATGCACTCTCATTTGGTTCAAGCAATCCTCTTTTGAGTGTTGAGTCCTTAAATATTTCACAACGCTCGTCGTCTATCATTAGTAGGTCATCAAATGATTCTAGATCCTTTGCATGGTTCAAGAGCAATCTTAAGAAGTCTTTTTCACCCTCAATTGAATTCGCGGCATTCACCCGACCTATTACTTGTCTCTTCTTTCTCTTAGACCATACTCTTCCTTGCTTGTTCCACAGATAGTGTTTTGGAAAATCTCTATAAAGTAGGCCTTTTACTTATTGGTTGGTTGAGCACTTTCTAAAGTATTCAATTAGTGTCGTTCTAAATACACGGTGCAATTGTACAACGTATTTTTTGTCTTGATTCTTTCAATATGATATAGTCTATTTGTATGGCAAGTGAAGTTACAAATTTATAACTAGAGGATTTATTTCATTCAGTTTTAACTCATATATTCTCCACATTGCTTTTTGAGCTGACACCCATCTTGCATCCTGAAAATTCATTGTCTCGTCAGTTTCTTTATCCCCGTTGGACACATGCACTCTGATCCTATCATGTCCTTTGTAGGTATATTTATACAGATATTTGACGCCTTTTAAGCTAGCTCATACCTCAACATTTATGTGGTAGTTGTATCTTGTTAAAAAATACGGATTATAAGGAACGATCCATCTATTGTCTAATCTCTTTCTCCTAGTTGTTATCTACATGATGAAGTCATTTGAACATGTTTTACTTTTAGTTAATATTTATAGCCATTTAAAAAAATAGTAATAATATTCAATAGAGATTTAATATTTTTATGATGTATAATTATTATTATGTGAGGCTGATTTCATAAATTTAATAAATTAATATTTAATAAATTATATTTAACTAAACTATTTGAGATGATGTTACATTTTAATATACATTTAATTTTAAATAACAATTGCATTAGTTTTAATAATTTATTGATTTTTATAATCTAATATTTATTGATTTTTATAATCTAATATTTATTGTTGAATTATGCTAAAGCTTAATAGATGATGTAAATAAAAAGGTATTTAAATTTATTTTAAAAATAATAGAAAAATAAACAACAACAATGTCGTACTTTGATATATGCTTCTATTTAATTATTTTTATCAAAATAGCTAATGTCTCATGACGTATCTCTCGTTTATTATTCAGTCTTTTATAAATTGTGTTTTTATTTTTTTTTTTCACTATGTTATTTTTTTGCTATACGATCTCGGGTAATGGAATTTGCATTTTTTATCAATTATATAAGGACAATTTGGATTCTGTTCTCCGCGTACACTATGCATCATGTGTTTTGTTACCATTTTATACAATTTTGGATACTCTTACTCATCTAGAGAAAATTCAAATCAAGTTTTATTATTTTAATTCAAATTAAATTAATTTCACATTAATAAATTAAATATTGTAATCAAATGGACCAAAAAAATAAAAAATTTACGTAAAAGATCCAGATTATTGTTATTATTATTTAATTTATTGAATACGGTGTTTCATCAAGTAAAAATATATAAATCTATAAATCTATAACTGTATAACTCTAAATACAAATAAGGAGGATGTAAGGATTAATAAATTATAAAAAATATAAATAATAAATATTCTATTAATTTGTAAATAGAAAAATACAAGAAAAAGATATGATTATAAACTTAATAATTTCAAATTAGTAAAAGTTTGAAAGTTTTAATTGTTGATAATTAAAAGCAATAAATTTTTTATAGCGAAATATAATTAAAATTAAACATATATATAATATTATGATAGAATAAATTCTTAATTATCATTATATTAAAAGATAAAAATAATATGATTAGATAAAAATTATATTAATAATAATAATTAAAATAGAAAAATAAATACGGTATGAAATCCTAATGTTAGCTAAGGTTTCAATAAAAATTAAAAATATATATTAAATTATATTTTTATATTATATTTCTAATCATAATAGAATTAAAAATTTACTAATTCAAATAGTATTAAATTATCTTTATTATAAATAAAATATCAATAAAATTAAAAGATATTTCATTATTGGGTCTGTAATCCACTTATATTGATAAGAAATAAAATTTTATATTAGACAAAAGAATTTCTGCCTATACACTAAAAAATAAAATTAAAAAACTTTTTAAAAAATATTTATTGTTATTGATTCGGTGGATACATAATTAGTAGATATGAATTTAGATAAATAATTTTGAATATTGTTTAGTACACGTGTCTTATATTATAACCTGCTGCGCAATGAAATGGAAAAGTTCCATGTAAAATTTCTCCGCCTCGTGTGATTGAATTCGAGGCCAAATTCTTTTCCAAAAAAGAAGAAAAGGTAGGGTCAGAATCGACACGGTGGCATCGGTAGGCCCGGCGGCGTGAACAGGACAAAGTCTTCTTTTTGTTTATTTCTACGAAACTAACGACTCCCTCCAATTTTCTCTGCTCAGTTCTTTCTCTCCTCCTTTCAGCCAGTCCAGTCCACCCTCTTTTTCTCTTCATTCAAACACACATTCCCATCTAATGTAAACAAGAAGAATATTCTTTTTTCATAAAAGAAAAAAAAAATCCATTACAATGATCTGATAGAGATTGTTTGAGCTTCTCCACATGGCGTCCCAAATCAATGAAGGTGCTCCCTCTTGTTCTTATACTTTTTTATCTTCAAATAATCCGTTTGGTTTCTAAGAAATCATAAGAGAAAAAAAAAAAGAAAAGAAAGGAAAATATTATAGATGTTATCATGCTATATTTTCTAATCTCATACATTGCAAATGTCATATTGGAAAAAAAAAAAAAAAAAAAAAAAAAAAAAAAAAAAAAAAAAAAAAAAAAAAAAAAAAAAACGGAAATTTTTTTTTTTTTTTTTTTATTTG
>CANUEP010082973.1:0-14443 GCA_947857235.1 Jatropha podagrica | reverse complement strand
ATAAATTTTAATCCTTACTTGAACTAAAGTATGGACTTCAAAATAACAAACAAATCATAAAAGAAAGTTAATTAATCTGCTTAAGTAAATAAAGAACATAATTATTAATAGAGGACTGAATATGAAATGTAATTTGATATTAGGTTGAAGAAGCTCAATAAACTGTTATGAAAGCCTGATTGATCTGTGGAAATCAACTTCTTGCTTTTAGGTGAGTAATAATATATAATGCTTTACCAAATTCAGTATTGCATAAATTATTTTATGCCTTGTGCTTATTATTTCTAAATTCTTGCATACATAGTATGTGGATGAATGGTTGTGCAATGATAAATGTTGTGAACAATTGGTTTGTACATGATGATATGTGATTATTGTGTGGGAGTTGGAATGATGTGAATCACTTGGGTTGAGAGCACGGGCATGGTGAGAATGCTGTCAGTGGGCCATAAGCAGTGGGAGTGGCATCCCCCCTTGTGCACTCTGGATGATGACACGTGTTATGGAAAAAATATTTTTATAAAGAAAATTATTTTGCGAAAAATGTTTGTATCTGATTATGGTTTTGCCCAAATGGGGGTGGGCTCCCTGGGTGCACAAGTCACAGGACCATGGGATTATATGATGTGATATGATGAATATTAAAACATGATTGGGGAGAGCATGGTCTTGTTAAGGTGATTTCACTAACTAACAACCACTTGATGTGCATATGGTTGCAGTTGTTTGTGGATTATATGATTTATATTGTGTAAATGGAGAATGTTAATTTAGAATGCCTTAAGTATCATTTGTGTGAATGTGTGAGTTCGATATTTTATGTTATTATTCACTGAGTTTTATATTCACCCATTTCCCCCCTTATCCTTTATTTTGTTTCAAAAAATTGTGAATCATTTGTAAAAATTTGGAGTTTTAGTTTTTTGTCCTTTCAAGATTATTTAAAAGAATGTTTAAATGTGTAAGATAGAATCATTTAGGATTCTTTATAATTATACAGTAGTAGAAAATCCGCAGTTATGATACGATTTTATGACTGTAATAATAATGTTAAGTGTATATAAAATTTTATGGGAACGATTGAGTTGAATGAAATAAGGCCTTGTAATAGTTTGAATCATTAAAAATATGATGGGCCAACTTGTAGAATATTTTCACATAATTATGGTGTTAAAATCAGATATTAGGTTTATTACGGACCTTGGTGGCCTTAAACTTTTCCAGGCTCTAGTGTCGGTCCGGCCCATGAAAACGAGTTGTGACATTTATGATCCTCTAAATCTAAAGTGACGAAACTAGACATATTTTCTAATATATTCATATTCCTAACTTGAAAATATTATAAAGAAAATGTTTAATAAAAACTACTTTAAAAATTGTGAATTACATAAACCACAAGTATAAGTGTTAGTATTACTAAAATTTAATTAAACTATCTGTTAACATAAATAATAAATTATTATAATTAAATAAATAAAATTCCTAAAATAACTCTAAATAGGAGATAAATTAAGTCTCGGAATCCTAATTCAATACGGATTGTTCGGACTCTAGTATATATACCCTAATTTTACCCTAAAATCGGACTAAAGACAATTAATCTCTCCTAAAATTTTAAGAGTTTAATACTATCATTTTTTTTAACATGCTGAAATTTAACTACAGGAAAAATGAAATATTCTTGATGGACTTACCTCATTTCGATTTGACAAATGTACTCCAACTCTTTGTTTTTGAAATTCTCTCGAATAAACGATTCTTGATATTTGAAAATTCAAAAATAGCAGTCGATCAATGACATCCAACGAACAATAACAACATATTAGTAACCCATTTGGTTATTTAAACAAACATGGAAATTGCCAATAAAACCCAAATTATTCCTTTAAGAATGTAAACCAAGAATAATACAAGTGCCTTTTCTACTATTGTAATAAAAGTAAGTCTCTAACATTTTCGTATTCTTAATTGGAAGTTTCAATTATGGTCAAGTCACATTAAAAAATGTCCATAGATAGAATTAATCACACTTTCTATTTAGATTGAAAAATTAAGCATGATAAATGACTTTCTAATATGATTTGGTGAATAAATGTTCAATTAAAAACTCAGTTAAAGGAAATTAGATTTTCAATAATTAATTAAAGGTTCAGTTAAAAATTAATCAAATTGAGTTATTCAAATTAATGGACTCTCAAAACTACATTGTTTTGATTAATAGGTAATAAAATTTTAAAAAAATCATTTTTGAATTATTTTATTCTAATAAAAGTTGGTTAATTATAAATTTTGATTAAATTCAATCGATTAATTGAGCATTTATTTTCTTTAATGTTAGCGGTTGATTTGACCAAAAGAATTCAGTTATGTTTGATTAAAAGATTAGTCCAATTCAGTTCAATTAAGTCAAAATAATTTTGATTATATTATTTCAATTAAAATGTTTTTCAAATTGGCTAAATTGATTGAATACTCACTCCTACTTAAATTTGTAATTTTCAATAATATTATACATATTTACATATGAAAAACAATAATTTTACATCTAAATATTGATTAAAATGCAATTAACATAACTTTTAAAATAATAATTTTCACATTCTTTAATTATTTATTTAATGAGTTTTAACGATTTAATATTATAATTTGAAATATTTAATCGATGTAATTTTATAAATTAAAGTGTCTAATGAATTAAAAGAAAAGTTAAAAATGTCATAAAGTTAAATGATAAAATTCAAAAGTGAATCTATATATTTAAGCAAGAACAATTAAATAAGAGCTATGGCTTGAACAACAGAAGAGCAAACGGTCTTGCAGGGTTTGTCCCTTATTTGAAAAAAAGAAAAAAGTTAATTTAATCATTTTTTATTTTTACTGCTTTACCTAAGAGGCTTAAACTGTTATATGAAAAAAGTTTTTAATTTTGTTAAATTAAATCAATTATTTTTTTATGACTTAATAAATATTTTGTCCCTTTTCGGATACTTATCATATTTGAGTTTTCATATCCCTAAAAAAACATTTAATTTTTGTATTGGTTCGGCCACAGGGCATGGCACATGCCACGGCCTGCCCGTGGCTTTTCAACGTGGTCTATTCTGCTTCCTTTCTACGCCACGGGCGTGGAGTCCCTTGTGTCTCCATGCCCCCTTTTTTTTTTTTTCATTGTTGCACACCACGGGCATGGCACATGCCACGACCAGCCCGTGGACCTCTCTGACTTTAGACTCTAAGTACCTAAAAACACAAAATTTAACACTTTTAAGCTTGGGTAATTGATCTAGATAATAAAATTATTCGAAAAATAAATCAATGCTACTAAAAATATTATAGGAAAAAGAAAAATTTATTCAAAACTAAAATAAAATGTTGGTTGTCTCCCACAAGCGCTTTTATTTAACGTCGTTAAGCTCGACTCTTACTCCCTTTTAAGTGAGGCTCATTATGGTTTTGATTGGATAAAAAACTTCATGTCGGTAAACCTTCAATATCTGAGCATTAACCTTAAAGCTTCGATCTCCATCAACAATTTCAATCGCTCCATATGAAAAAATTTCTTTTATAATTAAGGGTCCTGACCATCGAGAATGCAATTCACCTGGAAAAAGACGAAGTCTAGAGTTATGGAGCAATACCTTTTGTCCGACTCTTAGACCCCATAAAATAATGTGTGTCGTGCCAATTTTTGGTTCAGTCCTTATAAATCCATGCATTCTCATAAGCATGCATTCGCATTTCATCCACCATGTTCGATTGAAGTGCTCTCTTTTACCCTACCTCCTTGGTGTTGAAGTTCAAGAACTGTATCGCCCAATATGCTTTATGTTCCAACTCAACAGGTAAATGACAAGCCTTACCATAGACCATTCGGTATGGAGACATCCCGATTGGTGTTTTGAAAGCGGTCCTATAAGCCCAAAGTGCATCATCAAGTTTATTGGACCAATCCTTCCTCGATTGACCAACTGTAGTCTCAAGAATTTTTTTTATCTCTCTATTCGTTACCTCAACTTGCCCACTTGTTTGTGGGTGGTAAGGGGTACCTACATGATGAGTAGCACCATATTTTTCAAGGAGAGAATCAAGATACTTATTGCAAAAATGCTTACCTCCATCCGTGATGATTGCTCGAGGGGTGCCATGGCGCGTAAAGATGTATTTCCTGAGGGAGTTCATCACGCTCTTGGCATCATTGTTAGGTAAAGCAATGGCTTCCGCCCATTTAGACATGTAATCCACAACCACCAAGATGTATTGATTGGAATAGGAGGATGGGAATGGCCCCATGAAATCTAGCCCCTAAACATCAAAGATCTCCACTTCAAGAATGTTGTTCAATGGCATCTCATATCTCTTGGAGATATTACCTAACCTTTGGCAACGATCACAAGGATGAACAAAGTTAAAAGCATCTTTAAATAAGTTTGGCCAATACAAACCGCTTTCTAGCACTTGTGCCACTGTTTTGTTTCCTCCAAAATGTCCTCCACATTCAAGAGTATGACAATGTTTGAGTACACTTTTCATGTCTTCCTCCGCCACACACTTTCTAAACATTTGGTCATTAAAATATTTAAACAAGAAAGGGTCCTCCCAATAATAGAACTTAACATCATGAAAAAACTTTTTCTTTTGCTGGTAAGAAAGATTAGGAGGAAGGATTTTACAAGCAAGAAAATTTACTATATCAGCATACCATGGAGCTTGCTTATTTGCTAAGAGAAGGAGATGCTCATGGGGAAAGTCTTCATTGATTTGAACTTCTTTTTGCTCATCCTTCCCTAACTCAAGCCTAGAAAGGTGATCAGCCACGAGATTCTCAGTCCCTTTCTTGTCATGAATCTCCAAATCAAATTCCAACAAGAGAAGAACCTAACAAATTAATTTAGTTTTTGCATCTTTCTTTTCAAGCAAATATTTAATAGTCGAATGATTAGCATAGACTATTGTTTTAGCTCCTATCAAATATGCTCTAAATTTATCAAATGCAAAAACAATAGCTAGGAGCTCTTTTTCAGTGGTGGCATAGTTGAGTTGCGCATCATTTAAAGTACGACTAGCATAATAGATGATATGCAACTTCTTCTCCTTCCTTTGCCCAAGTACGGCTCCTGTAGCATGGTCACTAGCATCACACATAAGCTCAAACGGTAAACTCTAGTCAGGTGCGGCAATTATAGGAGCTGAAATTAGTTCTTTTTTTAATCTGTCAAAAGCATTTAAACACTCTTCATTAAAATCGAATTCAACATCTTTAACTAATAAATTACAAAGAGGTTTAGTGATTTTTGAGAAATCCTTGATGAATCTCTTGTAAAATCTGGCATATCCAAGAAAACTTCTAACTCCTTTAACTAAATTTGGAGGTGGTAGCTTTTCAATCACTTCAATCTTTGCTTTGTCTACCTCAATTCCCTTTTCAGAAATTCGGTGTCCTAAAACAATACCTTCACTAACCATAAAATGACATTCTTCCCAATTCAAAATAAGGTTAGTGTCCTCGCATTGCTGCATTACAAGAGCAAGGTTATGAAAACAAGAATCAAAAGAAGACCCAAACACAAAAAAATCATCCATAAAAACCTCAGTGAATTTCTCAACCATATCAGAAAATATGGACATCATACACCTTTGAAAAGTCACAGGTGCATTGCATAATCCAAAGGGCATTCTCCTATATGCAAAAGTACCATAAGGGCAAGTGAAAGTGGTCTTTTCTTGATCCTCGGGGGCTATAGGAATTTGGAAATACCTTGAATAACCATCTAGAAAACAATAATAAGGGTAACCTAGAAGTCTTTCAAGCATTTGATTAATGAAAGGTAAAGGGAAGTGGTCTTTACGTGTTGCTTTATTCAATTTACGATAATCAATACACACACGCCAACCTATGACAGTCCTAGTAGGAATCAATTCATTATTATTATTAGAGATAACTGTCATGCCTCTTTTCTTAGGAACAACTTGCATAGGGCTTACCCAACTCCTGTCTGAAATTGGATAAATGATTCCTGCATCCAAGAGTTTAATGATTTCGGCTTTGACTACTTCCTTCATATTCGGATTCAATCTCCTTTGGTGCTCAATTGTAGGTTTGTAGTGATCCTCCATCAAGATTTTATGCATGCACACACTTGGATTTATTCCTTTCAAATCGGAAATTGACCATCCTAAGGCTTTTTTATGCTTCCTTAAAACCTGCAACAACCTTTCCTCTTGATCAAGTGACAAGTGAGAAGAAATAATAACAGGAAAAGAATTATTATCACCTAAGAAAGCATATTTAAGATGAGAAGGAAGTTGTTTTAGTTCTTGTTTTGGAGGTTCACTCTCTTCCTTACTTGTGATATTTTGTTCATCAATGTTATTAATACTTTTAGCATGCAAAGTGTTATCCACACAATTATCAACAACATCAATTCTAAAACAATCACCATAATCCATAGGAAGTTTGTAAGATTTTAGAACATAAAAAACAACTTCCCCTTGACCTACCCTTAGAGTCAACTTACCATCATGAACATCGATCAAGCCTCGTGCGGTTGCAAGAAAAGGTCTTCCAAGAATGAGGGATCCTTCTTTATCTTCATCAATGTCAAGAATAACAAAATCAACAGGAAAAATAAACTTACCTATCTTGACGAGTATGTCCTCCACAATTCCCCTTGGATATTTGATCGAACGATCCGCTAATTTTAGGGACATCCTTGTTGGTTTCAGCTCTCCCATCCCTTGCATTTTAAAGACTTCATAAGACATAAGATTGATACTTGCACCTAAATCAGATAAAGCCTTATCAAAATCAAGATTTCTAATATTACAAAGGATAGAAAAACTTCCTGGATCTTTTAACTTAGGAGGTAATTTATTTTGAATGATCGCACTGTACTCCTTCGTTAACATTACCGTGTCTTGATCATCAATCTTCCTTTTCTTGCTCATAATTTTCATTTAGGAATTTGGCATAACTGGGCATTTGAGCGAGAGCTTCGGCAAAAGGAATGTTTATTTGAAGTTTTTGAAAGCATCAAGAAATTTGAGGAAGCTCTTATCATCCTTGGATTGCTTGAGCCTTTGAGGAAAAGGAATAGCTGGCACATACGGTTTTACCTCCTCTTTCTCCTCAAGATCAAAAATAGGAATGTCCTTCTTCTCTTTCTTTCCTTCTTCCTTCTTTGGGGGATCCTCCAACTCTTTCCCACTCCTCAAGGTAATGGCTTGTACCTATTCTTTAGGATTTTTCTCAGTGTTACCAGGTAACGTACCTTGAGATCTTGAGCCCATCATGCTTGCAAACTGTCCAAACTGAATTTCCAAATTCCTAATTGTCACTTGTTGGATTTTGTGATTTTCCCTAGTTTCATTCGTAAATTCCATGTGATATTTAGAAAGAGCAATAAGGAGATCATCATGTACCTTTTTTTCTTATGGAGGAAAGCCTGGTGGTGGATTCAAGGCATTGTTTGGATTCCCATACGAAAGATTAGGGTGATTTCTCAACCTGTTGTCATAAGAATTTGAAGATGGGTAATTCTTCCTTCCTTGATTCATCATGTAGTTAAATTGCTCCAAAGTTTGAGGGTTCACATTATCGATCATGCATTCCTCAATTCCATGTTAACCATTGCACCTACCATAAGGTTGTACAATAGAATTAACAAAATTAGTGGTTAACAAATCCAATTTTCTTACCATATTATCCACCTTAGCATTAAGTGCAGTTATGGCGTCAATCTCATAGACTCCTGCAGTCTTTTTCCTTTCCAAAGAATTTTGATAATGGATATTGCTTTCCATCTCTTCTATTAAATCATAGGCCTCATCAATCCCTTTCCTTTCAGTGGATCCTCCAGCAGCTGCATCCAAAGTAATCTTAATATTAGGAGATAATGCATTATAGAAAGTTTGTACTTGGAGCCACTTAGGAAGAGCATGATGTGGGCACTTTCTCAATAGGTCTTTAAATCTCTCCCAAGCTTCATAAAAGTTTTCTTGATCATGGTGAGCAAAAGTTAATATCTCAGTGCGCAGCATGGTGGTCTTTGAAGATGGAAAGAATTTTGCCAAAAATTTTCTAGCTAGCTCATCCCATGTGGTAAAACTTCTTGCAGGGCATGATTGTAGCCAAGCACATGCCTTATCTCTCAAGGTGAAAGGAAATAAGCTCAACCTAATAGCATCCTCAGAAACTCCATTTTGCTTAAAGGTATCAAAAATCTCTAAGAAATTAGTGATACGGGCATTTGGATCCTCACTAGGTAACCCTCCATATTGTATTGAGGTAGAAAGCATTTGAATAATGGCAGGTTTGATCTCAAAATTGTTAGCTTCTACCCTAGGCCTGGTGATACTAAAGGTGGTTCCATTGAGAGAAGGGGTAGTGTAGTCAAATATAGTGTGAACAGGATTTCTTTGATTTTGTTCCAACTGGTGCTGCAATATCCCTTGTTCCTCTTACCCGACTAAGTTATGAATCTCGTTTCCTAATCCAGCCATGGTTGATTGCCTTCATTGTTCATGCTCTCGATTTCTCTTGGCTGCGTTATTCTTTCGATAAGTCCTTTCAATTTATGGATAAAAAACTAAAGGCTCACTACTTTGAGAACGTCTTTGCATAAACACCTAAAAGAAACTTTATAAAAAATTAAAATAATAGAAAATTAAATGTCTAAATTAATAATAGATTAATTAGTATTGATATTGGTAATGCCAATACTCGGCAACAGCGCCAAAAACTTGATCGCAATTTTCGCAAGTGCACGAAATCGCAACAAGTAATAAAGAGTGAGTAGATTATAGTCCCACGAAGATTGTATACCAAGTACCAAAATTATTTTAATCTATTATTATTTAAAGGATAATAAAAGAGAGTATTTATAAAAGTAAGTAAAATAAAATAAAATAATAGGAAAGAATTTAAATAAGACTAATTGATGAAAAGAAATCAAGGTTTAAAAGCTAATAGGGATATTGATTTCACTTAACTCTACCCAATTTATTTTATTAGTTTGTTAATCAATTTTAATTTTTCAAGTAGGGGAAACAACCCTAAAGTTACTAACAAGCTCTCCCGATGTATTGTTAGCTATTTTAATCCCATGAATTGCCTATCTCCCAATAGTGCAACTAAACGTGAATTAAATCGTTAAGTTTTATGGCTTGTTCAAGAATTCATAACCTAAGGCCATTAAATTATGAAAACCCCCGTGAGTCAAACCATATAGCTTTCGCATCAAGTTCTTATTATGATGTAATTTATTACCCTTTTCTTATAAAAACCCTTCTTCGGTAGTGATTAATGAAATAAATCAATCCAGAGGAGAAACTCTGCTTGGAAGCATTAAGTTCAGTAATAAATTATAACTTGAACAAAGAAAAACAAATCTAATATCATAAATTGGGATATAAGTTAAGCTACATCAAATCCCTAGTATGAGAGTTTAGTTCGACATAGTAATTAAATAAAACTCAATAAAATCTGAAAATAATTCGATAATTAATATGAACTAAAAACAAGATTGAGAGTTTAGAGATAAAAACTAGTCAAACGAAAGCGTAGACGGCTCCCTTGATTCTTTACACAGCTTGTTTGCTTAAATTCTTAAAGTGAGAAAACTAAGAAAAGAATAGAATCCAGATTTGAGATCTATAATTCAATGAAAATCAATGAATTAATGAATGAATTCCGAATAATGTTGTGGTCTCTCTTTATATAGACTTCATAGGGTGTCTTAAAATTCGAGTAGAAAACTGATTTGAATTGGATTCCTTTTCTATTTAGGAGTCTTCTTTCATCAGGTTGGGCTTGAGTAATGCTTGAGATGAGTCCTTTTAGTACTTCCACGCAGTCCATGCAAAGGGCATGCCCATGTCTTAAATTTACACAGGCTGAGTAACTAAATTTGGCCTCTTTGATTTCCCAGTAGGTGCCACGACCATGGCACTGCATGACATGCCTGTGTACTCCCTTGACCTGGCCATGTTGAGCTCTTAGATTTCCAATTTTAGCCCCAACTTTCTTCGATGCGATTTGTGGCTATTTTTCTGTTAAAAACCCTTCAAATCAAGCTTATCAGAATCACGAGAACTTACTAAAAATGTAAATAAATCTAAGTGAAAAACTAATTAAACTAATTTAAAAATACTAAAATTCCTAATAAAACTAAGCTAAAAATACTATAAAAATATAACCTATCAGCTGCAAATAATTTTGAAATTAAGTCATCCTTGATTTATATGGTACAACAGTCGCAATTTGCTGGGATACCAAATGAAGATCCCAATATTCACATTGCAACATTTTTTGAGATTTGTGGCACTTTCAAAATAAATGGTGCATTAGAAAAGGCAATTTGACTGAGGCTATTTCCATTTTCACTGCAAGATAGAGCAAAACTTTGGTTACATTCTATGCCTGCAGGATCTTTCACCACCGGGGATGAATTGAGTCGAGCCTTTCTACAAAAATATTTCCCACCTAGCAAGACTACAAGGCTAAGGAAGGAAATATACAGTTTTCAGATGAAGGAAGATGAAACTTTATATGAAGCCTTGGAAAGATTCAAAGATCTTCAATGAAAATGTCCGCACCATGGATTTGAAAAGTTAGCTTTCGTTCAACAATTTTATAATGGAGCAGCACCAACCACACGAAGTGCCTTGGATGTTGCAGTAGCTGGATCATTTTTGAAAAAGTGAATTTCAGAAGCATAAAACTTGTTGGAAGAAATGGCAACTAGCAGCTATAGATGGAATGAAGAAAGGAGTGCACCGCGGAAGGTAGCAGAAGTCTTGGATGTGGATGGATTGACACTACTATTAGCTAAGTTGGATGTGTTGGCCAATAAGTTTGACAAGCTCAGTGTAAATGCAGTAGCAATGCCGTAGATAGGATGTGCAACCTGTGGAAATTTTGATCATGCGAATGTAGAATGCCAACTTGGAATGATTGAAAGTACAGTGGAGCAAGCCAATTATGTTTACAATAATTTCCAATCGAGGCCATTTTCAAACACTTCTATATAAGAGTGGAAGAGTCACCCCAACTTTTCTTGGTTCAACCAGCAAAATCAAACTTTTAGATAAAATCCAGCCCCTAACTAAAGACCACCACCACCTGAATTTCAGAAATAAAATCTATCACAATTCCAACAACCTTACCAAAATCCACAATCGAACCTTGAATCCTTACTCCAAAGTTTTATGCAAACCTAAAAAGCAATAAATGATGGTCAAAGTCAAAACATCAAACAGTTATTCGACAAGGTGGATGAGATAATTGTTCATCAAAAGGTTACAGATTATCTAGTTGCACCACTAGCTAGCTAGCTCCTTTAATTCTAGATCTTACAAAAAAATTCCCAGTCGACTAGTTCCTAATTCAAAAGAGCAAATCAATGCAGTAACTCTAAGGAGCGGTAGAATTTTGGAAAATCTGAACCTGAAACCATGTAAAGCGAAGCAAGTAGAGAAATAAGTAATGGACTTAGTGGGAGAATCTGAGCCAACATTGAAGGACAAAAATAAGGAAGAAGAACTGAAGAGGCTCATAGAGGAAGATATGCAAAGAAGAATGAAAGCCTTTGAGCCACTTCCTTTTTGTTAAAGATTGAGACAAGCACAACTAGATAAACAATTTGGAAGATTTTTTGACATGCTGAAATAGATCTTTATCAATATGCCCTTCATAGAAGTTATATCTCAGATGTCGTTTTATGCAAAATTCTTGAAGGAGATACTAATAAAGAATAAGAAGTTCGAAGCTTATGAAACGGTGGCTTTGACTGAGGATTGTAGCGCACTAATCCAAAATAAATTGCCTTCAAAACTTATGGACCCTAGAAGTTTCTCCATTCCTTGTGAGGCTGGTGTTATGAAGATCAATAAGGCGCTTTGTGATTTTAGAGCTAGTGTCATTTTGATGCCGTATTCTGTCTTCAAGAAGATGGATGTAGGAGAACTCAAGCCAACTGAAGTGATCCTACAACTAGTAGACCTATCCATTAAATATGCCATTGGGATAGTAGAAGATGTACCAGTAAAAGTCAGGAAATTCTACATTCTAATTGATTTTGTGGTATTGGAGATGGATGAAGATGCACATGTGCCTATTATTCTTGGTTGACCCTTTTTGGCCACTGCAGGAGCACTTGTTGATGTGAAAGAAGGAAAGCTTACTCTGAAGATTGGTGATGAGGAAGTAGTATTCAATTTATTTGACGCTATGAAACATCCTACAAGTGTTTCGGAATGCATTCGAATCGATATGGCATATGAAGTAGTTAAAGAGATGTCTATAAATGAGAGTCATTCTGACCCATTGGAGGCTTCTCTTATGAATGCCAAAGGAACCTTAGCAACTACACATGAAGTGCAGACTTACAAGAAAATGATGGAGCAAAAGCCTCCACTATCCTTCTCAGAAAGTTCAAAATTTAAAGAATTGGATAATCATGATGAAGGAGAACATTCTGTCCCAACCCCATCTCTAAAAGAGGAGGATGCGCCTAGACCTTTACCTCCTGAGTTAAGGTACGCTTTTCTTAGTCCTAACTCTACTTATCTTGTAATAATTAATTCTGCCTTGACCATTGATCAAGAAAATAAATTGTTGAACTTGTTTAGGGAAAATAGAAGGATTTTAGGATACAATATTCATGATCTTAAAGGAATTAGTCCTTCAATATGCATGCATAAGATTATGTTTGATGAAGGTATCAAACCTTCAATTGAGCCTCAAAGAAAACTGGATCCTAACATGAAAGAGAGAGTAAAGAAAGAGATAACCAAATTGCTTGATGCAGGAATCATATACCCAATTTTAGATAGCACTTGAATTAGTCCCATTCATGTAGTACCAAAGAAAGGAGGGATTACAATAATTAAAGGAGAAAATAATGAAACCTTAGCTACTAGGATTGTTACGGGTTGTAGGATGTGTGTTGATTATAGAAAATTGAATAATGCCACCCGTAAAGATCATTTTCCCCTGCCTTACATTGATCAGATTTTAGAAAGGTTAGCTGGTCATTCATATTTTTGTTATTTAGATGGTTTCTCAAGATTTTACCAAATATACATACATCCTCAAGATCAGGAAAAAACCACTTTCACATGCCCTTATGGCACATTTTCATTTAGATGCATGCCTTTCGGATTATGTAATGCACCAGCAACATTCCAAAGATGCATGATGGTTATATTTTCTGATTTCATTGAAGAAATAATGGATCATTTTTCTGTATATGCAAATTCTTTTGATTCTTATTTAGCTAATCTCTCTAAAGTTTTGAAGTGCTGTAATGAAGTTAACCTTGTCCTAAACTGGGAAAAATGTCATTTCATGGTTCAAGAAGGTGTAGTCCTTGGACATATTGTTTCAGAAAGAGGGATTGAAGTAGACAGGGCAAAAGTGGAAATTATTGAGAAAATGCCACCTCCGTCATCAGTAAAAGAAATTGAAAGTTTCCTTGGACATATAGGATTTTACCGCTGATTTATTAAAGATTTTTCCAAAATTTCTAAACCTTTATGTAATTTATTGGCAAAAGATGTCCCATTTGATTTTGAGAAGGAATGTCTCATTTCATTTTGCAGGTTGAAGGAGGCGTTATTTTTGGCTCCAGTTGTTCAACCCCCTGATTGGAATTTGCCTTTTGAACTGATTTGTGATGCAAGTGACTATGCAATAAGAGCAGTCTTGGGGCAAAGAAAAGACAGAAAGCCCTATGTCATTTACTATGCTAGCTGAACTCTAGATGAAGCTCAAGTCAATTACTCCATAACTGAAAAAGAGTTCCTAACGGTGGTATGGGCACCTAATAAATTTAAAGACTACTTATTTGGATCAAAAGTCATTATTTTCACGGATCATGCAGCGATTAGGTACTTATGAGTAAAAAAGAAGCAAAACCAAGATTGATCCGTTGGGTTTTACTTTTACAACAATTCAATTTTGAGATCAAAGATAAAAAAGGAGCAGACAATGCGTCGCAAATAACCTATCAAGGGTAATAAGAGATGGCGACGTCGGAGACGATTCTGGTCTCTCAATTGATAACTCATTTCCTGGAGAGCAGATTTTTACTATCAGAGATTGCAAAGTGCCTTGGTTCATAGATTATATCAATAACCTTCTCTGTAAGGTTATTCCACCCAATATGAGTTACAATCGAAGAAAAAAAATTCTTAACTGAAGTGAAAAATTATTATTGGGCGGAACCATTGTTGTACAAGAAATATGGAGATGGAATTCTCAAACGATGCCTGCCCCAGGAAGAAGTTCAAGAAGTTCTATCTCACTGTAATATCCTCAACTTTGTAGTTCCTGCTATTCTAACTTTTTCGATGAATTCGATTATCCGAACGAAAGGAAAACTTAGAATAATGGGAAACACTATATATTGAGGATGTGAATATTAATTAAATAGTAATTAATGTG